>JASGXE010009962.1:0-36071 GCA_030068105.1 Sinentomon sp. SZTP_YWyxl
ATTGAACGAATTCAGTCACAGGATTGGCCTGAGGCCTCTTCCTTTTATTGGCGGTGAAACAGGATCGAGTTACAGGGATCCTAGAAGGGGTTGGGCCAGGATTCAGCTCACCATCCCCACAGCAGACCAAAAGCAACTGAACAAGGCAGAAAGGCAGGTAAAACGTCAGGGAGGCAGAGAACTTGTTCAATGAAAGGAAACGGATGAATGTTTTGGGGCTCAAGAGAACTTCTGGTGGAACACCCGAAAAACGTTTTTTGGCACGCAAAACAGGCTTGGAGACACCAAGATCCATTGAAAAGTGGCTCAAAGCGAGCCACGAGTTTTGGCAGGGGCAAACTGAAATGCGGACGCGGACCAATGGGAGACATGGCGGTTCGCGAAACAAGCGAATTTCGCGGAATCACAGGTCAGGTAGGTTAGGTAGGGTTCAGTTAGGTTTGAATGGGTTAAATTAGGTTAGGTTAGGTTAGATTTGATTATGGCTACTTGGTTTGGAGGATTTGAGGTTTAGATTCGCACTGCAGCCTCAGTCCGCAAATTCCGTGATTTCCGCGTTTTCGAAGGACCCGTTTTGGCAGCCTCTTCCAAACTGGTGAAAAAATTTCACTCTTTTGGCGGAATTCAGTGGAGAGATTCATCGGCACGTCAGCAGATTTTGGACCATCTTGAAACCACTTGTTCTTCCCGTTCCATTGGGTGTACAGCCATGAATGAAGGGTACCCATGAATGAATCTTCAAATTGCGGCAGTCGCAGGGCCCCTACTTTGGTTTTCAATGTTATTTGCATCTATGTTTCCAAGCAAATCTTCTCCCGAAAGTGACAAAAATTCTTCCTGCCGTCCCAATATCTGCCTTGCCATCCCAAGTGGTGCTTGCCGTCCCTGCAGCCTAGTTGCAAGGTTGCTCCTCTTTTTGCACCCCTGCAAGAAGGTAGTGAGTGGCGAGGATGAGGCTGCTGGATGCGAGCTTTGTGAGGTATGGGTTCATTGCCTTTGTGCGGGACTGGATGCAGCGGAATATGGAATTTTGAAAAGCAGGGATGACATATGGTATGTGTGTGAGAAGTGCAAAGCAATGAAGTGGTCGTGTGAGGACAAGGGAAAGGGGCGAAAGGGAGGGGTGGCTGGAACGACGGGAGGTTGGGGTTCTGCTGAACGGGATGAATTGCTAAATGTGGTGCGGGAGGAGATGGGGGTTCTGAGAGATGAGATGGCTCACAATGCTGCAGTGATGGAGGATGGCCAAAAGCAAAGGCAGGCTGAGGTCGCTGAGGAGGTCTGATGATCAGCGTATCTGATACCAAGGATATACCTATAACAGGCCCAAAACGCAGGTCATTGCGGTCGTAAACTTTGCAACAATTTTATCAACATACCAGAAGTTTGCATTCAGAGCCCAACGCGTTAAATCTTTTCGATTCACACGTGAAAGAGTCTAAGCAGAGACGTGGTCGTGCCAATTTAAATTAAATTTTTACATTGCCCAGATTTCTATCTTCCTGCGAAGTCTGAGAAGCTGATAACATCGTACTGTGAAGCAGCATCCTGCCAAGTTTGCAGGTGGATTTGAATAAAAAATCGGAAGAAAGCAGAGCAGGCCGGCAGCAGGAGTTCAGCAGCAATGCAGCCAAGCACCTTGATTTGAGAACAAAGAAAGGTCTCGCCACCAGGAATAAAAAAGAACCGAAACCCATGGTCCAAAACAGGGAAATTACGAATTGCAACAGAAACATTCTTCCAGCATGAGATTCCATGTCTGCACCAAGATAAGACCAAAAATTGTCTTGAGATACCTATCATATCAGCTCATGAAAAAAGTTCCTTCGTTCCTTCCTTCGAAAAAAGTTCCAGCACCGCTTCCCTTTGCAGCCAGTGTTGCCAGATCGCGGGTTTTCCCGCGAAATTCCGCTGGATTTTGAGCTTATACGCAGGAAAATTTTAGGTTTCGCGGGTTGCGGTTTTTTCGCGGGTCTGGCTCCGCAGTTCGCGGTTTTTCCACTGTTTTTTCCGGCAGACATTTTTTGTTGTTGGTTTTTGTTGAAGTTTTTGGGACAAACTAAAACGAGGACGTGGACCAATGGGAGATATGGCGTTTCGCAGAACAAGCAAATTACTCGGAACCTGAGGTTAGGTTAGCTTTGGTTTGGTTGGGTTAAGTTTGGTTTAACTGGGTTACACCTAATTTACACCAAAAACTTGAACGTGTTTAAGTTCTTGAACGTCATTAACAAGGCTCTGTGTAAACAGCTTTGCGCTTAATCACGTTCCTGAGCAAAATTAACTGAACGCGTTCAGCCATGTGGGTGTAAACACGTTATCAAGCTGATCATGTTCAAAACCGCCTTGAACGTGTTTAAAGTTAATTATTTTCGCAAAATAATCAAGTTCCTTGAACGCGTTCAAGTCCAGAATGGCATTTCTTTTGCTGCGTGCAAAAAGTTATATTGAAGCAAATTTTTCATCTCTTTTTCGGACTGCATGGTTCCGCGCAAATTTGAATCTGCTTTTGTTGTCAGTGTTCTGCTGTGTTTTCATGAAATCATTGTTGAGTTGAGGAATCAGCGGTGCACAAATCCGGAATCGGATTCAAGCTCGAAACCGAAAATCCGAATCCAAAAACGAATTCGGATTCGAGAAAATGATAATCGAGATTCGAGTATATTTTTTGGATTCGGATTCGAAAATTGTCAAGGATTCGGATTTTCGAGTAAAATGGAAGCGGACCGCTGCGGTTGGATCCGAAAAAAATCGAATCTGAATCCGAAAAAATGCGCGCGAAATCCCGGAAAACCCCCATCAAGTGGGCCTTTTTTTGAAAACAAATCGCGTTCTCCGAAAATGCACGTTTCGTCTTTCGAATTGAATTGCAGTCGAATGACCAATGAGAAGAATGCGCCACATGGCCTTGTCGCTGGCGGCAGTCGCCTGAGGAATCGGCGGTTTCCGCCAGTTTCAGTTCTCAGAGTTCGTTCTTGTCTCGTGCGGTTGTGCTGTGAGGTACGGTGGCCCAGAACCGCCACATGCAAGCAATTAATTTACATTAAAAATGCATGGGATTCGGGGAGTTCATTATTGTGTTGGCCTCACTATCGGCATATCACACGTCCTTATATGCACTGCAAGTATTGCTAATTGCTTGCAGGCGTCCTTATACAGAGTGGATATTTTAAAAGTATCACATTTGTCGGTTTTCAGTCAGCAAACATCAAAAATCTCGTTTTCACCGACAGTACCTTTTCACACAAATTCGACAACTGAGTTCGACCGTGTAAATGCTCCTTAGTGAGTCATAATCTCGCGCAACATGCTTGAACTCCAAACTTGCATCCACAAGAAATATTCTGCGTTTTCAAGTGGGCCCATATCACCGAAACACGTGTTCGGTTATCGGAAAAGTTTTCTACAATGAATGTTGGTCAATTTGACCGGCCAATGAATGCTGCATTAAATTTTCCGCTCCAATCACAGCACGCGCGAAGCCAGCGACAAGTTCGAAGTGAATTGCCGCAATGAACACGTGCATGCAGGTGAGGATGCAGACCAAAAATCGAAGCGTCCGCGACCTGAGTGAGCCGAGTAAATCGAGGTTCGAGCAGAGCACAGGGTGTTACGATAAACCCTTCTCAGTTCAAAGAATGGATGACAAGCTCGTTTTGCCCGAATTTGCCCATTTTACTTCAAAAACACGACTCCCTGGTTCAAAGAATCATAATGAATGGCAGAATTCAACAAACTTTCTGCCTGTTGCCGAAAAGATTCTTGTTGTCAACGGCGTTGCATGGTCGCGGTGTTGACGTTGCGCCAACGTGATTCAGATGCCATAACACAGGGCAGGCCGTAAGGTGCAAGGCCAAACAAAGGCTTGCAAAAAAATTTGCACAAAAGTCAGCAATCTGAGTAACGCGATTTGTAAACAAATGTATAAAAATTCAATAGGCCAAGTTGAAATTGGTTAAACTTTACGATCTGCAACTACCGCCGCATCTTGAGTCGCAGCATCATCAACCGCCGCACGTCAATCCGCCCTATCTCCAGCCACCGCATCCGCTCACCTCGTGCCGTGTTTTCTGTCATTATTGCGCAGTCGTTCAAAGAAGAAAAAAAAGTCGCTCAAAATCCGAGTGAGTGCAAGAAAGAAAGCAAGAATTACTCATGATTCTAAAATTAAACCACCAAAAAATTTAGAATCCCGACTTCGTCACTTTAAGATGCGGTGGATGTGGCAGCTCGAAATGCAGCCGATGTGGCAGATGCTGCAGCAATGGAGTGGCGACGGCTTGACATGCAGCGGTTGAAAATGCGCCGATAAATGCCAATGGTAAAGTTCAACCTTGAATTTCTGCTTTTGTTTTATGGTTTTTTGCGCAAATGATTTCTGTGACACCATGTTTAATTTTGATCTGCGGATGTGATCCGTCATCCATTCTGGAAGTGGAATTTTTTATTTTCATTCCATGCTCATTTTCTCCCCAAATTAAAGGCTGATGAAAATCTTTGAGTTGGTCATGAAGCTGACAAAATATGCAGGTGTTCTAAGGCTTGTTTACACGTGAGCAATTTCGTCCGTCCATTCGTGCTGTGGCAGCAAAAAAGCAACTCGTGGCCAAAATACTTCACTGCAAAGCCGATAACCAGTGATACTTTTAAAAAAACCACCCTGTATGCACATGCAAGTATTGTTAATTGCTTGCAGGTTTCCTTGTCTGCACAGGCAAGTATTGTTAATTGCTTGCAGGTTTCCTTAATTGCTTGCAGGCGTCCTTATCTGCACATGCAAGTATTGTCAATTGCTTGCAGGTTTCCTTAATTGCTTGCAGGTGTCCTTATCTGCACAGGCAAGAATTGTTAATTGCTTGCAGGTTTCCTTAATTGCTTGCAGGTTTCCTTAATTGCTTGCAGGTGTCCTTATCTGCACATGCAAGTATTGTTAATTGCTTGCAGGTTTCCTTAATTGCTTGCAGGTGTCCTTATCTGCACAGGCAAGTATTGTTAATTGCTTGCAGGTTTCCTTAATTGCTTGCAGGTGTCCTTATCTGCACAGGCAAGTATTGTTAATTGCTTGCAGGTTTCCTTAATTGCTTGCAGGCGTCCTTATCTGCACATGCAAGTATTCTTCATTGCTTGCAGGTTTCCTTTATTGCTTGCAGGTGTCCTTATCTGCACATGCAAGTATTGTTAATTGCTTGCAGGTTTCCTTAATTGCTTGCAGGTGTCCTTATCTGCACAGGCAAGTATTGTTAATTGCTTGCAGGTTTCCTTAATTGCTTGCAGGTGTCCTTATCTGCACAGGCAAGTATTGTTAATTGCTTGCAGGTTTCCTTAATTGCTTGCAGGCGTCCTTATCTGCACATGCAAGTATTCTTCATTGCTTGCAGGTTTCCTTTATTGCTTGCAGGCGTCCTTATCTGCACATGCAAGTATTGTTAATTGCTTGCAGGTTTCCTTAATTGCTTGCATGTTTCCTAACTTGCTTGCAGGTTTCCTGAATTGCTTGCATGTTTCCTTGATTGCTTGCATGTTTCCTTGATTGCTTGCAGTGTTTTGGCGGTTCTGGGCCACCGTAGTGAGGACATGAAAACCTGATGAACAGAGAACCGATACCGATCGGTGTGGGTATCAGATTTACTGCAGGTTTTCAAAAATGAAAATCTATATGGGGCCCACTTATATGGGGCCCACTTGGGGTATTTTGCTGGGGCCCACTTGGGGCAGGTATTTTATAGGTATAGGTATCAGACGCTGCTTTCAGCAGGTTATTATGCCACGAGGCAATCGTCAATGGAGAACACGTCAATGAAAACCAAATCGGTTTTTCAAATCTGGGATGCAATGTGGAATATCGGCCCGACTTCTCCCACTTGGGGGACTGTTCTTTTTATTTTCACGGCGCGGTTACTCCGATTCATCGGATTTGCGGTTGCGCCGGCAGTAAAAAAACAGCAAGTTCTCACATATGACAGCAAATGTCATCATATACCTGGGAAGGGGAAAGGAGGGTTTTTTGCTGGGGCCCACGCGGGCATCCCTACATGGGGCCTATATGAAAGTGTTGACATTTCTCACCACATGGCCCCATATGGGAAGACATTTTTTTTTCTTTTTTCTTCAATTTAGCACAATGTTTACAATTTTTAAGAAAATGGAAACAGGCCTCTATTTTTAAATGTGGAGGGAAAAAAACTGGCAAAATTAGGTATGTAGGTAGGTACCTCATTGACAAAAATTAACACAACCAAACCAAAAGATGTCACCAACCTCACAATCATCCAACGATTGAAGCTCATGCCCATCGATTGTCGTTGAAGAAAATCCATTCAAGCAGAAATAGGTCGGTAAACAGGACCATAATCATGGCAAACAAAATTCAAGTGCACTAGCCAGAAGTGTAGTCCTAAGCACAATTTTAATGACATCATGATATTCATCATGAAATTACCCTAGAAAGACATGAACCGCAATGATTGGATCATTGTCAGGTTGAAAAGGAAAAGAAAGGAAGAAAGAAATTAGATAAATGAATTATAGCATGTGAGCAACGATGGGACGAAACACATGAGGGCCTCATGTGTTTCATCCCATCCGAGCTGGACGTGCCCATATGCGTCCCATGTGGGGCCATAGGTATATCCCAAGTGAGTGGGCCCCACATGGGTGACAGATCAGGTTTTCAGAAAAAATCGTGGAACGCAATCTTGCCGTTTCGACTGTTCCCGATTTCAGTTGTTTTCCGTTGTGATGACGGCATTTTCTTCGCCCAAATGTGCTGAGTGGTCCCGACGACAGTCGACTTGAATTGAGACAATTTTTTTTGATTTTTTAAACTAAAACTGCCCCCCCCAGTTCGTACTCACAAAACGCCAAATCCATGGCAGTGACGGTGAAAAGGCAAAGCGCAAGTCGAATGTTTGGCCAGCAAAACGACCCCGTCACAGGAAAACCAAAAACGTTTGGACAACAAAATGACCTCGTCGCAGACAAAACAACAATGGGGAATGAGGATAAAAGAATAGGTAGCCACCAAACCAAGCAAGAATTGCTGAAAACGTCCCGAAAGGAGTGGTTGAGCAGCAGGAAATTCAGTCTCAAAATTGACCACAGATGACGGCAAGCTTTATTTTAAATGAGAAAACGGTTCAGGGGAGAACGAATGGAAACGCAGCGGAATTGGCCTATATTCAGAAGTTGTGCATAAATAGGAGTGATATAACGTCACCCAGCGTCGCTGCTGCTGTGGCCGAGTGGTCTAAGACGTCGGATTGATGTGCTTGCATCCCAACATAAAGTTTTGGGGTCCCGGGTTCGAATCCCACCAATTCCAAAATTTTTCCAAGTGGCCCAGGAATTTTTTTTCGATCAAAATTCTTTCTTTATTGATGACCTCGGGTCACGCAAAGACCAGGTTAGGTCTGGTAAAGTGAGTTCAAATAAGTTGCCGCGTTTAAAATGCAATTTCAAAACACCTGCTCAGAACTGTTACACCAACAACAAAATTGCTGACGGCAACAGCCAGCAGGCAATCGATCTTTTTTTTTTCCCGTCGGCTGCTGCGCGAACAGACGCGTTTTTCGATGTTTGGTGTTCACGTCTGTCACAGTGGCTCAGTTGGTTCGCTGGTCTGACTCCAAATCCGAAGTTTGTGGGTTCGATTCCCGCCACAGTCGGAATTTGTGGGTTGGGTCATGCGCCATTCTGGCTGCAGTGACAGAAAGGGAGACTTAGTGGCAAGTCTTCTTGTCCTTCGGAAGGGACTTTAAGAAGGTGGTCCCGTGTGCAATTCACCATGTGCACGTAAAAGAACACTTAGTCCGTCCAAGAGTGGCGGCAAGTTACAGAAACATAATAAAGCCACAGACACATACAGGGGTACCGAACACCAGTGTGGGTATGGTGAATGATTGGTGTGAATGGCGCCAGAGTAAGGCGCAAAGTATGAATGGGTTGATGTGGGCGAAAAGAAGCCCTGGGGAAAACCCCGAAAACCTTACACAAGTTTAAAGTTTAAAGTGCGTGCTCCACTGATTTTGTCGATTTTTGGATTTGATTTGTTGTTTGTTTCTCTTTCTTGTTTTTTTGTTTGTTTATTTTTCTCCCTTTCTCTCAAATATCAAATATGTTTTTTCTGGGCTAATTTTCTTCTTTCTATCCATTTTATTGACTGTCTCTGCTTTTCTGCTATTTTTAAGTCCTTGCAGGTCGATGCTATTTTTATTGACCTGGTTAAGGCCTTCGATAGGGTCTCTATACCCATCCTGATCAGAAAACTGACAAGGTTAAATATTCCAGAAAATTTGTTTTTGTGGATTTCAAATTTCATCAGTGACAGGCATTTCCAGGTGCTTGTCAGTGATGATCTTTCCCCAGCTTACCCAGTAACAAGTGGAATCCCACAGGGCTCTGTTTGTGGGCCATTGCTATTTTTAATCTATATCAATGACCTAACTGAAATGGTGCCCTCCAGGATAAGGCTATTTGCGGATGATATAGTTGTTTATCGAACCATGACATCCATTGAGGCTGCTATGGCTCTTCAGTCTGATCTCGATGTAATTGCCAGATGGTGTGCTGCCAATTGCATGGAGATCAATGTTTCTAAAACTTCCGTCATGTCTTTTTCTTCCTCATGCTCGCCCGTCCTTAGGGAGTACAAGATTGGTCCTACATTGTTGACAAGGCCTGAAACAATTAAATACTTAGGCCTTCTTTTCAATCCCAAGTTGAGTTGGGTCCATCACATCCAAAATATTGTGAGAAAGGCCTCCAATCAACTAAAATTCCTCATCAGAAATTATAGTTATGCTTCCAGATGTGTGAAATCTATTTTGTACTTTTCAACTGTGAGGTCCATACTTGAATACTCTACCACTTCCTGGGAACCTTACCAGAAGTGTCATGTAGATGCCCTGGAAGCAGTACAAAGAAGGGCTGCCAGATTTGTTACTGGGAATTTCCGATTTGATGCCAGTGTCTCATCAATGTTGAATGAATTAGGATGGGATTCCCTTGAAGATCGTAGAACAATACATGGGCTCTCTGCTTTTAGGCTGTGTATTTTGAAAAAGGGAGGTTGGGGTGACGGACCTTGGAACCTTTGTCAGAACAATCTCCCTACAAGATCAGCCCAGTCTTTGTCCTTTATCCCTCCCATCCTCAACAAAAACATCGACAGGTATTCATTCTTTCACCGTTACCTCTTTTTGTGGAATCAGTTACATTTTCCCCAAAATGTCTTAAACATAACAGAAGCTCAATTCGCTTCTGTGTCTCATGCCAAGTTACTCACCTTGAAAAGTGCCTCCACTTCACTAAGGGACTCAGGTAGGTAGTTAGGTATTTACCCGCATCAATTCTAATTTGCCCCCCCCTCCTCTTTCCTTTATTTTTTACTGACATCAAGGGTACTTTTCATTTGACACTCGTGTGACTTGGAATTTTATTTTCTGTCCAATTCTGGCCACAAAAATTTCAACGAATTGTGATGGCATTCTGTGGCATAAATGGTAATCGGGATCAGGTACGAACACATTTTATTATCATTCGATTTTCATTTTGTATTGTCTTGTTTGTTTGTGCATGTCTTTCTTTTACTGGCCGGCGCTTTGAAATATTCAAAACTCATTAATTGCCTCTGCGGCATGAAATTGGTAAAATGTCTTATGACATTGATTACCTAACTTACCGCATTGTCGGTTACCTTTGCAATAATGGCTTTCTGACGCTCTCTTTTCCTTTTTGACCAATTGCGAATCATCGCATCCCTTTTAAAATTGACTTGACATGGTGCCTGGAAATCTGGTGCACCAAATTGTTGCGCAAAAGCCATCGGCATCGGTTTTTTTTATGACATCTTTTGACTCCGGACATTGTGTCCTTCGGTCGCGCCGGCGGGGGGACTCTGTCCCCATTTAAAATTAAAATTAAAAATTAAATTAATTAATTCTCATTGCGTAGGTACCTACTCAAATCTGACTTTTCTACCTCTTCCTCGTGTCCTCAGTTCAGGACTTTGAGTTTTCCGGAATTGCTGCGCCGATCATCATGGAGACCCCGAATTCGAGATCCTCGACTTCCTCACTGCATTCTTCTGCGGGTGAAAAATACTGCCAGGTGAACTGCAAGTTTGAGAACTCTGGCAATGGAAAAATGGTGCTCTGTGACGGTTGCTCCAATTACTTTCATTTTGAATGTGTCGGGCTGCTCAAAGTAAGGGTTATTCCGGCATGGGCACTGTGGATGTGTGAGGATTGCATAGGCGATTTTCGGGAAATGAAAAGCCTCCTCACTCAGTTGAGAGTTCTCTGTTCTTCTCCCCCAGCGGCGGTGCCGGCTGAGCCTTGTACCATGGCTTCACCTCTTGCTGAGGTGGTGGCAGGGCATCCAATGATAGTTGTTCCCACTGCGTTGGGTGATCTTCCTGCTCCTTCTTTGGACTCGTCATCCCAGGCCCTTTCTGCCGCTCTCTTGAACTGCCCCAGTCAAATTCATAAGATCTCGGATGTTCCGTCTATCGCCTCACCCATTGGACCTTGTGCTTCTCTTCCTTCTGCATTCCCACCTCTTGAGCATGCGCCTAGAGTTGTTCCAGGCACGCTTTCCGATGCTGGTGCAGTCGCAGCTCCTTACGGTTGTTCCGGGACTTCCATTCCAACAAAGGTCATTCCTGCCTGGAAGGTTTCTGTCATGGGGTCCTCTGTTACTTCTGTTGATCCAGATACTGTGCAGTAGGGCTGTGCGAATCGGCTTTCGAATCGAATCCTGTGAATCGAATCTCGATTCGAATCCGAATCAGTTGTACAATTTCGAAGCGAATCCTTTTCTTCAAATCTCCAATCTTGATTCGAATCCCACCACATGTCTCGAATCGAATCTTTTCGAATCGAATCTGGCCAGATTCGCGATTTTCGAATCGAATCCTCGAATCGAATCACGATTCACACAGTTCTACAGGATTGTTAACGTGAATTTTATTGTGGGCATTGCTCAGTGACACTTGTGAGCACTGTTTGGTTCCAGGTTGTGGCATGCCTACGGGACTGTGGATCAATTTGGAAATTTTAAAAGATTCGATTCGAATATTTTTCGAATCATCGCAAAATCCCAAATCGAATCATTTCGAATCGAATCCTTTCCTTCGAATCTCGAATCCTGGTTCGAATCTTGCCACATTTTTCGAATCGCATCTTTTCGAATCGAATCTGGTAAGATTCACAATAATTGTCGAATCGAATCCTCGAATCGAATCAAGATTCGCCCAGCCCTACTGTGCTGCCTCCATCTCTCTCCTTGCCTAAGTCTCCTCAGCCTTCTTGGTCATCCAGGTCTGTAGCCAGATCTACTATGTCTACTCCTACCAACCTCTCTCCATCTATCAAACACCCATGCACAACGCATTCCTCAGCACCATCTAACTCTGAATCGGGACCATCTCAAGTCAAACGGAAAGGAAAACCTCCCAGGACTCTTCTCATCATTGGGGATTCTATGATGAAGCATTCGAACTGTCTTCCGACATCTGGAACTGAATTCCGCTGTATTCCTGGTGCCACTGTTTCCAGGGTGTCATCCTCTTTGAAGGCCATTCCAAATTCCCAACGCCAAGCTTACTCCACTATTCTTCTTCATTGTGGTGTCAATGATCTCCTCAACGGTGCCTCTCCAGAAATTGTTCTTCGCAATCTGTCTGTTCTCTTTCACAGCAGCAGGAATCAATTTCCTGATGCTCTATTGATCTTTTCCGCCGTCATTGCTAATGATAGTGTTCCTTTAAAGTCTCTGACCTCTTGAATTCCAGAATCGCTGCACTCTGCCAACAGTTGGGCATCTCGTTCCTGGATGCTAATTGCTGGCTCCCTTCTAACTTTCTTGCCGCAGATCACCTGCATCTCAATCATCATGAAAGTAGGGTTCTCGGGAATCTGTTCCACAGCATATGCCAACCCTTCTCAAGCTCGCTGTTGGGAAACTGCCCGCGCTCATTCCGAAGACCTCCTACCTAGGGCTTAAAAAAGGCCTAAATCTTGTCTCACTCTTTCGTCTCTCGCTATACTGGTTGATCCATTTACCTCTGCTTCCTTTTCTGAATTCTCTGATGTTCAGGAGAATTGTTATTTGCACACAGATAGGCATCCTGGCATACCCTCGTGTTCTCCCCAGACAAGATCTTGCAATTCTTACTTCTCTGTCCTCCAATTGAACTGCCGCAGCATTCGCAATAAATCCATTGAGCTCGCAACACTTTTCGAAATGCATGATCCTGATATCATTGTCCTCACAGAGACTTGGCTTGATGACAGCATTGGCACCCATGAATTCCTTCCAGCATCTTTCACTGTGTACCGCAGGGACCGCTGCAGATTTGGCGGTGGTGTCTTAGTTGCGATACGGTGCTCACTCATTTCTCCCCTTATATATACCAGTTCTTCACAGGAATTTCTAATATGTTCCCTCACCCTGAAATCATTAGGTAAACCGTTCTATGTTGTTGGTGGCTACCGTCCTCCAGATTCCTCTCGTGAGATATTCCATGAAATAACCACTAATTCTAATTCTAATTTTATTGTTATCCTCAATGAAGTAATAGAAAATTCCCATAGTGACAAATTTTTAATCATCAGGTTGTTACCAAGAAAGAAGAAAAAGACAAAAAAAAAAACAACAATCCATCCAGACATTGACACTTACCAGGAGAGAGTTGGAATATCACCATTCATATTGTAGATCAGCAAATGTCATCATTCAACGATGATAGAAGGGCCGCATGGCAGCAGATGAGTGCACCATTCATCAGCGCAGCACCAAATGATCATGTTTTGTCAAATTGTTCAAATGATGGTGACCGATAAACTCGGTTTTAAGTCATAACAGCAACAGAACAGATATATCTGACCTAAGGTGAAAAATTCCAGCCCCACCAAGGAAAGTGGTATGCCGGGATGGAAGAAAAAAAAGGAGACAATGTTAGTGAGGAAAAAAAAATTCCTTTCTTCCACAATGCAAAAATGCCAAAAATATGCATAAAAAAGGCTAACCTAAGGTACCTGACATTTAAAGGTGAAAAACTAGGACCTATGGTGGGGAAAATGAGGACCAGGAAAGAGGAAAAGGTGGGAAATAGCAATGCTAGGGGATACCCACCCAAATACAAAATTGGTCGAGTGTTATTGGGAGGATTTCACCAAGCTGCAAGTTACCTTTCGTGGGAATATGGTTGCCTTTCGATCAAAAAAATGAATTCAATATAAATTCTGTTTCCAGAGTTAGTAGATAACTCAGTAATGACCGTTTAAAAAGATGAAAAGAATTCAAGGTTTTCAATCACTGGGCAACTTGTTCCATACATAGGTAGTTTGCAGTTTAGAGACATTTTACCATAATTCGTCCCAGCAAAGGGTATCTGAAGTTCCTTAGAGGCTATGGATCTTGTGGGAATGGAATGGCAAACATAGGAAAATGAATACCCTGAATTTGTATTTCTCATGCAAAATGTTCCAAGCAAAAAGTGCAAGACGATAAATAACTAGATGATACAATGGAAGAATGGTCCATTCTCGAAAAAGGGGCAAGGATGACTGATATTTGGTAGCACTGCTATGATTCTAACAACAAATGATTTCTGCCGAACCAAAAGGGGATGTAACTTGATTTATAAGTATTACCCCACCCTCTAAACCGTATATCAGTCGGGAATTGATAAAGGCGTAGTACATTTGTCTCAAGAATTTTTTGTGGTATCAAAGCGGATGCCTTCACAAAAACATAATACAAAAAATTGAGGACCTTTGAACGTGAGAAATATGCTGACTCCAGGACATGTGACAGTCCAGAAAAAATGCCCAAGAATTTCACAACATTCGTGGGGTGAAATATAATGTTGCCTAGTTTCAGGCCATCACAAGGGGGCATTTGTTTATGGGCTGTTTTGAAAACAATTAGCTTAGTCTTTTCTTTATTCAATTTCAGACGGTTGGCATTTAGCCATTCTGAAGCCATATCAAGATCTTGTTGCACAAGCCTCATCCCAAGCTCCAAGTTATCGGAATCAGAAAAAAGACTACTGTCATCTGCATAAAGGACTAAATTGGAATGACACTGAATATTAAAGAAATCATGATGTACATAAATGATAAAGAACAAAGGTCCAAGACTGATCCCTGTGGAACGCCCTTGGTAAGATGAAGCGGTGATGACACATCATCATTTACTTTGACGACACTGTGACCTCAGACTTAAGTAACTGGCAATCAGTTGATGGGGGAGACCTCTAATCCCATAAAAATTGAGCTTTTTCAGAGTAAGCCGTGATCAACCATGTCAAAAGCTTTTGAAAGGTCTAAAAAAAGGCCAACACAACTGTCCCTGTACCAATTTTACTAAGGATACTGTTGACACCATTGCAAGAGCCTGAGCATTCGAAAAACAATGACGGAATCCAAACTGCTGTGAATTTAACAGATGAAAATTATCAAGGAAATTTGTAAAGTCGCTGGTGCATTATTTTTCAATAATTTTACTCAGACAAGAAAGAATGGCTATAGGCCTATAATTTGCAACCTCAGTGTCATCACCTCCTTTCAAAATTGGGGTAATCAATGCAGTTTTAAAAAAACCTGGGGTAGATGCCAGTGGAGAATATCAGGTTAGCTAAATGAGCCATAGGTGCAGCAATATATGGAGTGGCAATTTTAAATCCAGGGAGACAAGCCCATGGATGTCAGGAGAGGAGCTGATGGATAGCCAGGAGATAAGACCTTTACCTCGCTACACTCAGTTAGCTAACCTTAATTTGTTGCCGTTTGATGACTCCCTTGCTCATTGCTGGCCGATTTCAATCTTCCAGATTTGAATTGGGATACTCTTTCCCCCAAGCCTAATGCTGTTATGGTCTCTCTGTCAATCGAGCTGCAACCGATTTCTGTTTTGACTTCGTCGCCTTGATCATTGGTCAAGGTTCCCACTCGTCCTGTTTCTAACTCTATCTTGGACATTTTTCTCATGCGGCCTCATTAGGCCCAGAACCAATTCCTTCTCCTTCAACTACCTGTCACATATTCGCCATCTCTCTCGTCAGTGCAGAAAATACTACAAATTTCGCCACTACTCTGAGCTTTACTCAAGAATCTATGATTCTCTCTGTTCCGACCTCGCTGCTGCAAAACTTCACCATGAAAATAACCTCCTTTTAGTCTTTATCTCAGGTCCGCTCATGCAACTCCAACTCCCGTGGAACCTTGCAAAATTCCTGGAAGAGGTGAATAACCAGTTCCGTGGTTCAGTTTGTATCCCGTCTTTAAACCTTCAAGATGGCCTAGCAAGTTCACCAATCCGAAAAGGTTGAGGCATTTGCCCAACATTTTCTTCCACACCTTCTGCTGCCACTTTTGATACTTCTGCCTTTCCAGCCACTGCCATGCCATTCCCTCTGAAACCGTATCCTACTTTCTCGATAACCATTTCTTCTATATCATCTGCTATTCGGAAATCTAAATCGTCATCTTCTGGTCCTGATGGAATACCGGGATCTCTTTTGAAATCTTTCCCTCTTGAATTTTCTGCCTATCTCTATCTTATATTCAACAAGTCCCTCTCTTGTGTTGAGCTACCTCAGGCATGGAAATCTGGCAGAATTACGCCTCTTCAAAAAAGGCGATCCCTCACTTCCAGCTAATTACCGTCCTATCAGTCTCACTTCTTGTGTATGCAAGCTTATGGAAAAGCTGGTCTCGGACTACATCAGAGAGTTTCTTCATGCCACTAATTCCATCTCTCCTTGTCAGTTTGGCTTTCGTCCTGGCTGGTCTTGTGAACTTGCTCTTTCCAAGTTTACTCACATCGTCGCATCATCCATTGACAAAGGAACCGATATTGATGCACTTTTCCTGGACTTCAAAAAACTGCCTTCGATGTTGTTCCACACAGGGCTCTAATGTTCAAATTGCAGTCTTTGGGCCTCTCTGCTTCTATCATCTATTGGATTGATTCTTTTCTGAGCAACCAAACACAGTCTGTTTCTCTTGGTGGTGCAAATTCATCACATTTTCCAGTAACATCAGGTGTACCTCAAGGTAGTGTGTTAGGCCCTCTTCTCTTTCTTATTTTCATCAACGACCTTCCTGATGTCATATCTTCTTCGAATATCATGCTATTTGCTGAAGACTGTGTTCTCTACAAGACCATTCAATCTCAATCTGATGTAAACTTACTGCAGGATGATCTTGCTTCCCTTGACTCTTGGAGCCTGCAGTGGGGCCTTGCGCTAAATCCATTAAAGTGTGTCCACATCCGGTTCTCGACTAAGCTTCATCCCCTTCAATCCTCTTATATCCTTCCTTCTTCAGCCGCTGTCTTGACCACCTCAACATCCTGCAAATATCTTGGTGTAACACTGACATCCGACCTGTCCTGGAAATTGCATATAAACACTATTGCACGTAATGCCAATTTTGCTCTTCTCAAAATCAGACGCATATTCAAATCTTGTTCTCCTGCAACCAAGGAAATTCTCTACATTTCACTTATCCGTCCCCTCCTGGAATATGCCTGCATAATCTGGGATCCTTTCCACATCTCTCTCATTCACGAACTTGAAAGAGTCCAATGCAGAGCAGCTCGCTTTGTAAAGAATGATTTCTCTCCCTACTCGAGCGTCTCTTCAATGCTTTCCTCTCTGAATTGGCCACCACTCTCTGACAGGCGTTCTCAGTTCAGGCTTTCAGCTCTCAGTAAAATTTTCACACATCACGGTGGTTGGTCATGTCTTTCTGATACTCTTGCTGCTGCTTACATTGGTCGACATGACCATGCTTTCAAGATTAACCTTTATCAACCCTCCAAGACATACTCAAGTATTCATTCATTCCAAGAACTATGTAGACTGGAATTGTTTATCCCACAACTCTGTTGAATCACTTATTCTGTCTCAAAATATGCCTGATTGTTCTTAAGTTAGCCTGATCTTGTGGGCCCTATTCGGATCTGGTGCAATGCATTTTTTTTTTTTTGCTTTTCCCAAATTTATTTATTTGTTTTCAATCATGCAGGAACAAATCTCAACAAAGAATTTCGTGTCAAAAACAGACAAGTCAAGTGATTCAAAAAATTGTTTTTGCACTCCAAAAGGGTCTCAAAAATTGCAGGAAAAAAAAACAAAATGAAATGCATCAAACAGTTTTTGCAATGTTCGTATATGTACCTACCTCCCCGCAATATCAGAGCAACATTTATCCTCAGTATACCTAATCGAAGTACAGAGTATTCATTCATCAGAACATTTTATGGAAAATGCAGCAAAAACAATTCAACCAACCTTGCAGTGTTCCAAGCATCAGTATTCACACATCATATTGGCAGGACGTACAGATCATTGGAGATGTGCAGATGAAAATCATGGATATAAATCCAAGTAAGTTGTTCATTCCAGATGCATAATTCCCAAATCAAGATAGGAACCATTTGATATAAAAATCACAAGATATTTGATTGAAGCAACGAGATAAAGTAGGTACCTAAGAAAAAATGTGCGAATAGCAATGATTGAAACATTGCCAGGGGTTGAAAAGAAAAGAAAAAGATCGAATTAGACAGATGTGCAAACAACAGGTAACCCAGTCAAATAACAGCTTTTTGAAAAAAAGACTCCTGCTTGTTTTGAATCTTATTGGCCTGCCTATTACCTGCATGTCATACCTAGTTTAATGTGGGTGTAAATCTCACAGCAGAACCAAGGGGCTAATAGCTACCTACCTAGCTAGATTAGTGCCCCCCAGGGTGAAAACTCCCACGTTCATAATCAATAATTTTTAAGCAACCGAATTCCCTTCAAATAACAAAAGTACCTCCTCTCCAACATTACCCTTCATTTCATTTCAGTTTTGTGTATTTAGGTACACTCTGCAGTGTTTGCCCTTCTCTGGGTATTTTTTATTTTTATTTAATTTTGTTCAGTCCCCCAATTCCCGTCACTATACAATCCTATGTAGAAAAAAATTTCTTCTCAGCAACATCGGATCCTGTGACATAAAGAATTGGAATATTTCACGCTTAAAGACATTATATGATATAATGTTTTTTAAATCTGATGGTAAAAAGTTCCAGATTCTCGTACCTTTAACATTCCCCGAGACTGCTCTTAGTGTAGTATTGGTCTGAGACTTCTTAGATTGTTTGCATGTGCTGCCCTAGTCTGATAAGCACTGCTACGTAAGCCTTCCACAACGATTCCTCCACGAGGTTGCATATTATGAACAAAACGGTACATCTGAAGGACAAAGCAGTGACATATCAAACTATATAAAGGCAGAATATTCAACATCCGGAAAATGGGCAAACTTGGAGCTCTCATATTGCAACCAACAACAAGACGGACAAGTGCTTTTTGTTTTCTGTACACTTTATCCAATAGCGTTGCACTTGCACACCCCCATCCCATCACACCATATAATATTGAGCTATGTGCTAAGGCAAAATAAAGCATTTTGCGGTAACAACATGGAATAAATGATTTTATTCGAACAAAGGCAAAAATGAACGAATTCAACCGCTTAATTAATCCGCTGATATGCAGATCCCATTGAATATGGCAATCAAAATTTATGCATGGGGTTGATAAAGTTGTGGTCTGGGAACGGGTCAGGGACCCATGCCCAGACCTAAGCCGGGAACCTGCCCGGAGACGGCGGCCCATGTTGGCGGCCCCCCCACTGCGTGGTCAGTGCAAAACCTTTTTCACGCAGCTGGGAAGAGGGAGTGTGCGTACTGCTGGCGAACGCCGCTGGTGCTTCCGTGACTCCCTGCGCTTGTTAACCGGCAGTTGCCGGACGGCGCTCTCGCCGCGCGACTGACGCAAGGCGAACCTTTCCCTCATTGTAGTGCACTGGATAGGGTAGGTACTCACGTATTGCTCTAAAATGCTCTCATTCCTTATCATGTTTCAAACTTTGCCTTTATTTGCCAATTGCCATCCAAGATCATCTTGAAGTAGGTACCTACCTCCCTATTCTTTCATTCCGTGTACCTGCCAGTCTTCTCTCGAATCAGTTGTTCAATCTAAATTGTGACTTCTTTCAAAATTTCAGTTCCCCCTTTTTGCTTCTTTTTCTCTGTTTTTTTTTTTCACTCTTTTTTCTCATTTTTTTCCTCGTTTCTTTTTTTTTTTTTTCTAATTCTTTTTTTTCATTTTTTATCCTTTCTTTTTGTTTTTGTTTTTTCCTTTCTCCTCCTTTTTTTTGCTTCTTTTCTTTTTTTTACATACCACCTGCATCCCTCTCTTCTTGGGAAGTTCTATTTTTACTACCTTGTTTTTTCCACTTTTATGTGTTTTTTTTTGAGATTGTGATTGGGTATGCATGAGGAAATGAGTGTTAGAGTTTGCTCAAGGTTGGATCTTGCCTGGTTGTGTATGTGTGTGTGTCTGCTTGGGTGTCTGAAGTGATTGCTATATGACTAGGCCCCGTCCACATTCCGATGATCTCTTCGCGGTCCTTCCCCCTCCTTTTCCCTTTACTCCTCCCTTCGATAATGCAGCCGACGGTCGCGTTCCCTTCCCATCCCTTCCCTGGTACATGATGAACCTCTGCTGTTCACAATTGATGATTGCCTTTATGGCATGAAAACCTGTAGAACAGAGTAAATCTGATACCGATATCGATGGTTCGATACCAAAAAATTTTACCTGAAAACTTTGGTAATGGTCTTGAAATAGAACGAGTGTTTATTGACAGGATAGAGCAATTTAAGTATTTAGGGATCTGGTTTGATCATTTTTTTCTTGGAAGTGTCATTTAGCTCATGTCTTGAAGAAAGTTTCTCTTTTTGTTGGCCTTATGTATAAGTTAAAATTTTTGTCATGCGATTTTCTCAAGATTTATTATTATGCTTTTGTTTATCCACATTTTACTTATTGTCTTGAAACATGGGGAAATTTTACTGGTGTTGTTGGGAAGCAGAAAATTCTTAGGTTACAGAAGAAAGCTGTTCGTATAATATCGAAATCAGAATATTTGGCACATACTTCACCCCTATTTAGAAGTCTGGACATGATGCCTATTGAAGAGCTTTTAACCTTTAGAGTGAGAGTGTTCATATTTTCTCTTCTGCAAACAGGACAGTCGAGCATAATTTTTGAAAATGAGTTCACTTTTAGAAGTGGTAGTACCAGAGCTGCTGCCAGCTGCAATTGTATACTTCCAAAAGTGAGGACAAATTATGGACTGTGCAGCTTGGAGTTCCAAGGTATAAGCGAATGGAATCTGTTATCAATGGAAGCAAAACTATCTACCTCAAGGAAGGAGTTTAAAAAGTTGCTTAGGAGGGTTTCAAGTGCATAAAATGCCTAATCATAAAATTCTCTGTGAGGGTTAAGGAATAGGGATGATAGAGTGGAAAAAAGCAAAGACTTCTTAAATTACCCACCGAATGCCGCTGGTGCTTCCGTGACTCCCTGCGCTAGCTAACCGAGCATATGCCGGACAGCGCTCTCGCCGCGTGACTGACACAAGGCGAACCATTCCCCCATTGTAGTGCATCGGAAAGGGGAAGTGAGGCGTAGGTACTTACCAACTCATCATCGTATCACTGCGATCATTATTTCATGATTTACCTACCTATTTATTTTTCTTCTATCTAATTTCATGTTGACTTTGTTTCTTCATTTCATTATTTCCCTGCCTTCTTCCTTTTCTTTCACCTTTGTCTCACTTTTATTCTCTTTTTTGTATGTTTTCATTTGAGATTGCGAATGGGTATGTTGTGGTGTGTGTGTGTGCTGTGCTGGTTAATGCTGCATACTTGATGCTGATGGTATGGGAGGCTTTGTTTGGTCGCGTGTGTGTGACTGCTGTGTGTGTGTTATTGAATGCTATATGACTAGGCCCCGTCCACATTCCGATGATGTGTTTTTCCATACTCCTATACCTACCCTCCTCCCCCTCCTTCCTTTACCCTTTCCGTACCTTACGAATAATGCAGCCGACGGTCGCGTGTCCTCCCCTTCCCTCCCTTCCCCTTCCCAGGTATATGATGACATTTGCTGTCATATGTGAGAACTTTGCTGTTCTCCATTGACGATTGCCTCGTGGTATAATAACCTGCTTAATGCAGCGTCTGATACCTATATACCTACCTATATAAGAAGAACCTACCTATCTGGGAAAACAATGTGATCACCCAGGATAGGCCTAAGAATCTCTACAAGATGAGAGATGTGGTATGGTACCTTCAAACTGACAAGTTCAGCTTTTGGAGCGGCAATGCCATCCTCAAGAATCTTCAATGCATGGGGATGCAGCCCGGCTGGTAGAGCATCAGGAAATGAGCCAGAAGTTCTCGCGCCGAAGCGGTAAGTAGATCCTTCCAGCCCACTTCCATCAGCTCCACCACTGAATGTGGGTTTTGCCTAGGTAGGAGCACAACCTGAATAGTGTACATGAACCGAACCCTGGACCCCGGCCAGGTCGTCCATTGCTTCAGAGTTTAGGCTTAATCAGTTTAGGCTTAATGATTGACCGAAATTTTGCCTCAGGTAAATGGACCATTTCAGAGGAGATAAAGAGCTTGTTCCACAAGAAAAGGTATCGGTTTATGAAGGAAAACCTATCCACGTTTTTATATAAAACAGGAGGCCTGCCTGTTATTATGTGCCTATTATAAAAGTTCATAACCCTGGTGGAACCGTTTTTTCAAAACGGTAAAAGGCGGCCCACACTTCACTGGGCCCACCCAATTTTTTCCGCCTGAAATCACTCCTGCGCATGACGAAGGAGAACCGAGGTCAATTTCATTGGTTCAACTTCCGAAATTGGCGCAACTCATCCGCCCATAGTCTTCAGTAAAGCTGTGCAGAGATGCAAAAACATTAAAATGGCACCTCTGGCCTGAGGCTATCCCCACAAAAATACATTGGAAACTAACAGCTGAAATCAACACTCCGTGTAGTGCTGCACGAATGTCGGGCGTAACTTTTTTAGCAAAAAAAACGTGCCTCAAATATTATTGGATGATTGGATGCAGAAAAGGACATCACAAAGGTCTTTGCAGTATTGACACTCATGGAATTAGCTGCACACCAATTAGAAATGCTGTTGAGGTCATGCTGGAGGTCCACAGAGTCATTTGGGGATTTTATGACCCTATAAAGTACAATGTCGTCGGCGAACAATCTGACATTACAAGTGATATTTGTTGGCAGGTCATTCATAGAGATGAGAAAGAGAAGCGAGCCACCAGGGATGGGTAAATTTTGTACATGGTTTTTGTACGTCTGTAATACGAGCACAATAATGATTGTGTACGCCTGAATACGAGTACACAATTCTCTGTGCGGCTAAATATGACTGTGGAGAATTTTGTACGTCACTTTACGTGCAACGTACAAAATCATTTTGTACGTTATTTTTGTACGTGCGTACAAAAATTTCTTGGAAGGGTCTGATAAGTAACTAAGCATCCTCGCGGAGAACAAAAATAAATTGGATGTCATGATGTCAAAAACAATGTCTACAATCCAAATAATTATTGACATTGTTAGACAAGAAAAAACTAGATATCTACCATAATAAACAGCAAGCTGGGTAACATAAGCTAGGCTGCCTAATCATTCTATAATCACTCAGAGATATACAGAATATTCAGTATTATGCAGAATATTCAGTGTCAGAAGAGAATACAAAAATGCAATCGTTTTATTCTAATTTTCACAGGACATTTTATCACCAGTGAGGTTCACCAATTTTAGGAGAGCCACCGGGGGTACGCTTATTTTGGGAAAAAAAAACTATTGGGATTTAGTTTTGTTGTTCCAATGAACAATCCCGCCAGTGCATGGCATATAGAGAATTTTGTACTTCACCAAAATTACCGAACAGATTTCTAAATAATATTGTACGTCAAAAGAATTTTGTACGCGTACAAAAATGACGTAGGCCTATAATACGTCACGTTTTTACGTCTATTTTTGTACGTTTACCCATCCCTGCCAGGGATGGGTAAATTTTGTACATGGTTTTTGTACGTCTGTAATACGAGCAGAATAATGATTGTGTACGCCTGAATACGAGTACACAATTCTCTGTGCGGCTAAATACGACTGTGGAGAATTTTGTACGTCACTTTACGTGCAACGTACAAAATCATTTTGTACGTGCGTACAAAATTTTTTTGGAAGGGTCTGTTAAGTAACTAACATCCTCGCGGAGTACAAAAATAAATTGGATGTCAAAAACAATGTCTACAATCCCAATAATTGACATTGTTAGACAAGAAAAAACAAGATATCTACCATAATAAACAGCAAGCTGGGTTACATAAGCTAGGCTGCCTAATCATTCTATAATCACTCAGAGATATACAGAATATTCAGTATTATGCAGAATATTCAGTGTCAGAAGAGAATACAAAAATGCGATCGTTTTATTCTAAGTT
Organism: Sinentomon sp. SZTP_YWyxl; assembly: GCA_030068105.1. Taxonomy (NCBI): domain Eukaryota; kingdom Metazoa; phylum Arthropoda; class Protura; order Sinentomata; family Sinentomidae; genus Sinentomon; species Sinentomon sp. SZTP_YWyxl. The sequence goes on from JASGXE010009962.1 coordinate 23,413, forward strand.
TCACAGGACATTTTATCACCAGTAAGGTTCACCAGTTTTAGGAGAGCCACCGGGGGTCATCAGTGATTTGAGGCATTTTTAAATGTTTTGTACCTGCAGCTGCCACAAATCGGAGGCATTCAAGACTGTTTGGTGTGCAAATTGTACTTTCACCATGATCTTAAAATAGACCACGACCACACCATTGGCTTTCCCTCATCCATGAGGTATATTTTACAAGAATTCATAAAAGTGCATCTTGTCATTTCCTTCCACGTGGTTTGTTTGGTGGGCTATTGTTGACAACAATTTGATTGCATCAATGCATTTAAATGCAGTTTAGCTGCTTCAAGGGGAAGATAAAACAATACCTATGGTATCGGTGCAACAACGCATCTCTCAGTGGTGTCATCCTAGTTGAAAACACTTCCTGATTGAGAAAAACTTGAGAGCAGATTTGCACAGATGCACTCGTACCTATTTTACAGAAATGAAAGAAATTTAACATCAAATGTTGCATTTTTGCCTGGGAAACAACCGGCCGATTTGCAAAACGAAGATTAATCCGCAGATCGGGTTGACCACAAATATTTGGATTCACATCGATACTGCGAATGACAATGTCAACCACATCACCACTTGTCGATCCGCGGATCGAGGCAATCGCGCGGATTGATCTTCGTTTTGGAAATCGGCCGAACATCCGAATTGTACCTGCTTGCGGTTTTGATGAAAAATGACTCATCCTTCACAAAAAATGTTTGTCGAAATTTCGTCTCAACATTACCAACACTGTACACAATATTTTATTATTAGGCCTACCTGATTTGGGGTGGGGCCATTGTCATAGGCCTACCGGGGAAAGTTTTTTGATAATGACATTTCTGCCCCTGGTCTGGAAACTTCTTTTTTCAAGTCTGGATATCTATGATTCGACAATTGCTTCAAATCGTGTAATTTTGTGCTGTGTATATGATACGGGGCCACAACTCAACATTTCTCCATTTATTTTGTACTGGCATCCGTCACTTGTCGACCAGGTTTTTTCGGCAATATTGAGAAAAAAAATGCAGAGACACCAAGAAACAAAATTTCCAGAGTCGTTCTTCCTTTAAGGTGTTGTTGCATAATCAAACACATATCTAACTAGGGATGTTTTTTCGCATAACTTCAGATTGGGATTTTCTTATATGGGTATTTTGACCACATACCTAAATGACCACATGGGTACCTAAATAATAAGCTACCTAGCAATACCTATCATTGGGGTAATTTTACACTTTTTGTGGAATAGAAAACCTGGAATTCTGCAGGGGAAATATGAGAACGGGACACCGTCTTTCACGCCACAGGTTACATAATTCTTATGTATGCATTCAATGAATTCTGTTCCTCAAAATTGATGCCAGAGAGTACAATTTGGTTTGTTGATTGAGGTGGTTCAATCTATAAATTCCTATACTGTTGAATCTAGTTTGGCACTTTTAATGTGCCTGCTGGATGTTGATATGGTGTTGACATCATGATAAAAGCAAAAGAGTTTAGTTTTGTTTTCACTTAGGTGATGTCTAAATGCATGATTTACCCACCCGGAAAATGTGCATGTCTCCTCATTCCCAGGAAGTGCCTGCAAAGATCATTCGCACCACTTTTTTCTCTACCTACTTGCATATCAATGCTCAAAATTTTGTTCAAAATTGCACAGTTCAATTTCTACGAGACTCAGATACCACTATTGGGATTTAGTTTTGTTGTTCCAATGAACAATCCTGCCAGTGCATGGCATATAGAGAATTTTGTACTTCACCAAAATTACCTAACAGATTTCTAAATAATATTGTACGTTAAAAGAATTTTGTACGCGTACAAAAATGACGTATAATACGTCACGTATTATACGTCTATTTTTGTACGTTTACCCATCCCTGCTCATCACTTCCGGTTTTCCAACCCTAACCTCAGATTCTGCATCACTACCCTGAGCCCTACATCTATCCTGTCTCCAATTTTCCCATATTCATGCCTAATGCCATCATTATATCCCTACCCAAAATCATATCCGCAGTCTTAACATCTGGTATTACCAAACCTCTTCCTTTCCATTTCCCTCCCCAAAATATCAATTCCACCTCTGCACAACCAATATCGTCAATCTTCCTGCCGTCAACTATCACTACCTCCTTTTCTTCCTTCCTTACATATCCACCATATCTCTTAAATAAACCACTTCTTATCACTGTCCTCGATGCATCTGTATCTGGCACAATATCCAATGGAATCATTCCTTGCCAGCTTTTCCATGTCGCACGTACACATGGAAAATATCCCTCACCTAAGCCCTCTTTATCCTTCACCTCCACGGGAATCCTGCCCCCTTCTGACGCGTGTCCTGTCACGGTCGCCATTGTGTAACGAATGGCAGGACTAACCTCAAATTCCAGCTGTAATGACTCTTCTTCTTTCCGCTTTTCAGAATTCAAGACAGAATTTATCTTCACTCAGATTTGCCAATATACCTATGTAGTCAGCACTGGCTCACAGTAACCAGTAATCAATAACTTGATCTACCAAGGCACCACCCTATTTCCTAATTTTAATAAACAACAAAAAAGAAGAAAATAGATTAGTGGACACGTTCTGGTTATTCAATACACAACAAAATCAGCTGGCAATCGTTATAACCAACAATTTGTTAAAGGCACAATAATATAAACTTCATCCAGCTTCTCTTGATCTTCCTGGAAATCTCTTTTTGTCCTCCACCACCGGCTGTCTTTTCATCACTGTTACTGTTCCCTCAGTGAAACAGTACTTCGATCCTATCCCCCTTGTCTTCCACCACCGCCTGTCTTTTATCACCGTCACTGTTTCTGCAATGAACCACCAGGATTGGTGATAAATCTCGAACCTGCATTTGAGGTGAAGTGATTGTTTCATTGAGGAAACAGAAACTTTCGAGTCATTGGTCAACAAAACAAAGGTTGGTCCTTTTACTGAAACGTCTGGCCTCCCTGCCAGCACAACAACTGTAACGTCTGGCCTCCCTGCCAGCACAACAACTGTAACGTCTGGCCTCCCTGCCAGCACAACAACTGTAACGTCTGGCCTCCCTGCCAGCACAGCAACTGAAACGTCTGGCCTCCCTGCCAGCACAATAACTGTGACCTCCAAATTTCTAAACCCCCACCCACCCACCTAGAGGAATAGAAAGAAGAAAGAAATTAGCACATTCAACACGCCTACCGTTACACCCCTGCTGGAAACGATCATTGATGAAGCTCAGCGAGAACATAACAGTAAAATGATCAAACGCAATTCTGATGATGATGTCAATTTGACACGGAGAAGATGTCATTTGGAAGTGCGTTTAATCATTTTATCATTTACTTGGAGTTTCTTGAGGCAATTAACCCCTGCCTGCAAAAATAACATCCTTGGTCTTCCTTTCAATCATCACCCACATTATCAAACGGGCATCAAGCCAACTCAAATACCTGATTCTGCACTATTTTCACGCATCCAGAAAAGTCCAAGTCAATACTTTACTTCTCTATGGTCTGCTCTATTTTAGAATACTCCAACTCCAACCTGGGGTCCTCATCTTCACTGCCACATTGATGCAATTGAGGCTGTTCAGCATTGGGCATTGAGGTTGGGTCCAGTGATTTCTCTTTCCACTTGTGTCTCCGTGCTTAGGGAGGAGCTTGGATGGGAGACCCTGGCTAAGAATGCCGAAACTGGCTTTCGAAAATGCATCAGTGGCATTGGAAACAGCAAATGTGGCTGGGCAGACTGCGGCGGCAGTGTGGCTTGTCCCTAACGGTGGATACACCGGGGTCAGTGGCCTTGTCTCATTTACACCGCCCATTTCGTCAAAAAATGTTGATAGGTATTCCTTCCTAAACAAATACCTGTTCCTGTGGAACCACCTTGCGGTTTCCCACGGAATGCTGAAGTTGCCTGAAATAGGTACATTTTTGACCCTCATACAGATCAAGATGCATAAATTACAATGCATAAATTAATCTGTTTTCCTTGCGCAGGTAGATTGGAAGCCTCGATACATGTGGGGATAGCCTTCTGATGGCTGCCATTGTTGAGTCTCTCGTTTTGGTGCGATCTCACCTTGCAAAATAGGGGTACCAGGGGGATACGTTGCAGTGTGGCCATTGACGGGCAGCTCCTACCTGTTGGGATGCTCTAATTTTTGCAACCCACCAAGGCCACTTTTTATCTTCAACTTAAGTGGCTCTAGTAGGTAGGATCCCTCCCCCCATGTCTAGTCTCAGGGTGCCCACTTTTCTGGAAAACCTGGAAATGTCAGGGAATTTTTTCTTTATGGAAAAGACAAGGAATAGCGAAAAAAAAAGTTAGTCAGGGAATATTCAGGAAAATAAAAGAGTCTCAAGTCTTGGGAATCTTTTCCAAGAAAAATCAATTTCTCGCCAAAAGTGTGGTGTGAGCACTTTTCTCCGGTATTCTCAGGCCCGGTTTTAGGCGTAGGCCACGTAGGCCATGGCCTACCCCAAAATGCCGCCTCTGGGAAAATCAGGCGTAGCCTACGCCTGATTTTCCCAGAGGCGGCATTTTGGGGTGGGCGGCAATTTTTTTTAAGCACAACACATTTTAACGTTCAACAATCCATTCTTTGACAAACCCATGCGAATGCGATGTTCTGGCTTGCATTTTTCTCTTCGTACGAACAGAAAGAAATTTCAATTAGCCTAGAACACGGCCTCATCTCATCCCCACAACTTGGATAACGTTATCAAAGAAAATTCTCTGTGTGCCTTGATTTTCTTGATTTTCCACTCCACGCAGCTATTCAACCGAGGGCGTGCATAGAGTTTTGTGAAAAATGCTGAGTTTTTTTGAAAAAAGTGAGCATTCTGAGCACCATTTGAGGTTACGTTTTTCAAAAGTTTCTTCCCCTTCCGGGAGGGGGGCACCCCCTCCCCGAACCCCGGCGTTGCGCTTCGCGCAACGCTTCTTCGGGTGCGCTATTTTTTTTATCACTTTTGCCATGGACGTCAATTCGAAGCAAAAAATGAGGGCGGCAATTGCACTTCAGGCCTACAGTCGGGCATGGCCTGAAACCGGGCCTGGGTACTCTGGCCTGTGATGACAAATTGAGGCACATTGTTCGTGTCGTTCCCTCCCTAGTTTCTCAAGTCACTACAGTGGTGCAAGCACTTCAGTCTCAGTTTTGGTATTCTTGCCTGTGATGAGATGACTTATTGAATTACAGCCTGATGATCCAGTTATTGTCGACGTTGGCAGCTGCGGCTTGCATGTTGTCATCGAACAAGAACTCAAAAAGATTTGAAAGTGACTTGATACTATCGCCGGCATCATTTTTATCCCACAGTCTAATCCAAGACAATGATCATGTTCACAGCATTCGTCAAGCATATTTAGCTATTTCTTTGTGTAGGTACCTACATGTAATTTCGACATAATTGTTATCTGTGATGTAAATAAAGGTCAGGGAATTTTACCAGCAGTCTTACAAACCTGGAAAAGTCAGGTAATTTAATTTTCACAAATTGGTGGGCATGTGTGTTTCAATTTTCACTCCAGAGTTTGTCTAACGCTCTTGGGGCAGCTACATGATTGATTAATGTCAAGGTGGAGGTCGAGTTAGAGTTCCTATATAGTTTTTGAAAATTCCCTGAGATTTCCGGGTTTTTCCAAAGTGGATTAGTAATTTTCCAGATTTCTGATAGTGAACGCGAAATGACTACCTACTAACTAGCAGATTTGTTCTGCAAATTAGGTACCATATCACCTCCACGGCCTCCACCCTCTTGGATGATATTGAGTACGTGTAATGCACCTATAACGTAATGTTTCAAGGGGAATCACAAAACTGGAGGAGGGTTGGAAAAGTCTCTCAGCTGGTTCAATGAGACAAAAACATCCAGGGCAAATAGGTATTTCCCCAAGATTTGGCCACTTTCACGAAATTTCCCCGAGAAGCGAGAATTCCCTGGGTTTACCAGATCCTAAAATAGCCTGAGATTTCCAGCTTTTTTTTCTAGAGTAAGAGACAGAACAGGAAGGCAAGAATTTCATGTTGTCAGAAAAGTGCTGCGACAAAACTGTAGATTCCATCTTGGCAGTTGACAGCAACTCCCGGATCAAATGTTGTCCAGCTAGCGATTTTCTTTGCACTATAACCCTATTTACACTGGAAAAATGGCAATCGACGAAATGACTAGGTGCTTTAAAGGAAAGAAAAACACTTACCTATAGCTGCTAGTCAGTCATATCGTTTGGTGGCGATCACATCAGCCATATTCCTGACTGCAATAAGGCGCTATAAGATAAATGGTTAGCCTAGGTAGCACTTTTCATGCCACATATTTTTTTACCTTTTGGACTAGCCATCAAGTTAACATTTTTCCGGATTGCTTTTGCCAACAGGTCCTTCCTCTACCTAGTTTATGCACTGTTGCTTACCTTTGTGAATTCATCAGCGAAATAGTCTCTTCGATATTTTCATGGTTGTGTGTCCTGTCATCCTGTTCAGAAATGGGGGAGCAAGACGAGCAGGTATAGTTTACTCTAATGAGCAGAATGATTCTTACTTCCTCTTTGTTAAAAATTTCTTAATGAAGAAGTTGTTAATGGGGGTTGCCGGAAAAGTGTCAAAAGGAATAGGTAGGTAGCTCCAAATCGGAAAAGCGCCAATTTTTTTTGTCCGGAAAAGCGTCAAAACGGAAAAGCCCCAAATCAGAAATGCCCCAAACTGGAAAAGCATAAGCATGATATTGTGTCAACATGGAAATCCTCCAACATGGAATTGCACTAACATGGAAAAACGTCAAATGGAATAGCCCCAAATCAGAAAATCGGCAAAAGATGCACTCAAATTCTGGAGCTTGAAATTTTTTTTCACAAACCGGAATTGCGTCAACTCGGAAAAGCCCCAAAAAGGAAAAGCTTCAAAATGGAAAAGTCTCAACTCGGAAATGCATCAACAAGGAAATGCCCCAACTTGGAAAAGCCCCAAAATGGAAATGCTGCAAATCTGCCACACTGGACTGAGTGGATCTCTAACTGTGTACGTGAAACAGAATGCGCGAAAAATCCGAGAAACAGATGTTCAGGGAGTCCTGGAACGAAAAGCATAGTTTTGAACAATCGTCTACAAATGTGCAAGAAACTGTTACGTTATTTTACGAGTATCGGTCCACAAATGAAATTATCTGCGAATATTTTCTTAACACTCTGTTTACCAGTTTTTCGGAAAAAGACAGCTAATATTGCAGATCGAATCACACGGTATTTGATAAAGGGCTCATCCTAACTAAGACCTGTAGAAGGAGGTTTTACAAGGCCCCATGCCCACCTGCCTTGAGCGGGTGGGGGGCTGGGATCCCTTTACCATTTCCACACAGCAGCAAAATCTCAATGCGGCTCATCATTTTTGTCGATCGTCCATTTGTGCTGCTCAGCTGACCTTTCTGCCTCAGCAAATTTTGTCTGGTACTGTGCTAATTTCTTTACGATGAAAGCTCACTGATCCACTGCTTTCGGGGCTCAGCTCGCATGTTTTTTGAAACGTTGGAAATATTTCAAATCAAACTCAACCTGACAAAACCTACCTGACCAAACCGAACCTTCCTCCCAATATCTAACCTCAACCCAACCTAATCTGACATAACCCAACCTTACCTAACCTAACGTAATCTGACCTGACCTAACCTAATCTGACCTAACCTAACCGTCCTACTTTGATTAGATGTGCTTTTTATGATCAGTTGTTTGTTATGGTTATGGTTAATGGTTATGTCAGTTTTGGGACACACGTTAAAAGTAGGAAAAAAGCAACTTGTGCCGTAAGTGCAGGTCTGCCATCTCTCTGACAATCCTGTTCTTTTCATTCCCTTTGGTATTTTTCAAAAGGCCTTTGCGCAATGTTTTGATAGACTCGTGAAAAAGTTTGGTTGGGTTTTCTTTTTGATGCTACTCCGTGTTGGGGCAATTCATTGTTGATGCTTTTCTGGTTTGGGGCTTTTCCGGTCCATGACAAAAACTATGTTGGTGATTTTCCGATTCGGGGCAATTCCAGGTTGGCACATTTCCGTGTTGGGGATTTTCTGGTTTGGGCTTTTCCTCGTCGACACATTTCCGATTTGAGGCTTTTCCATTTTGACGCTTTTCCTATTTTGGGCCTAACCGTGTTGACGCAATTCCGGTTTGTGACAAAAAATGTCAAGCTCCGAAATTTGACTGCATCTTTTGCCAATTTTCCGATTTGGCGGTATTCCGTTTGAAGCTTTTCTGCATTCCCGGTAATGGGATTTATGAATGGATTGCTGCAGTTCAAACTAGTGATATGGGTCTAACCTAAGTTGGGACTGACCGATGTGTTGAGGTCTCACCCAACTGAGAACTAAATTAGAGTAGTAATAGATACGATAGAAGGAGAAGGTGAAGACAACTCAAATGCATAATAATAAAACAAAAAAAAAGTGGAAAAGCGGCTGCATTGGCATCTGAGCAAGCCTTCAAAACAGCGAGCATCTACTTAACAAAATTTTGCCTGAGGCAGGGGTCGAGCCCAATGTATCTTGCTCACCCACCAGACAGCCAGACATTCTTTCCGCAGCTACGATAACAAGTCGAAATGTCGCATAGGTATTTGTATTTTTTGGATCATGTATCCGCAGCAAATGCACCTGTTCCTTCTGCCATCTCTGCCAAAAGTTGCACCGTCTCTGCCAAAAGTCGCAACACAATGTTGCAGTGTGTGCGGGAAACTTGCCAACTGAACCATTCATTGCTACTGCAACAGAGAAAAGTTGCCTTCATTAATCAGTTGTCATTTCCACCACAATTTCCACAGATTGGAATAATACCCCATCCATGAAGGGAAAAAAAAACACTGACCGACCGACATCTCTCCGCTGGGTGGCAACGCACGGGCTGCTGCTGCTTAGTGCTTGCTTGCCCATCCGCCATTTTGTTGGAGGATGCATTGCATCTGGGCCCCTCATTTCAATCGATGAATACCTAAATTAAGTCAGCAAAGTTCTGTGCAACTTCTCCCATTTTACCTGCAATGCATGGCCGTAGCTGAACGACAGTTCAGTGGATCGCTACCTGGGTAATTGAACTTGAGGCTTCGTATGGCAAGGCATATCGAGTGATTTTGAACAATGTCGAAAAATTATTGATAATTACATTTCTCACAAAAGTGAAAAAGTAACCCTCGGAAGAATTTGTAGGTAGGTACCTACTTTACTTCATTTTGGTTTTTTTTTTTTGTTATGATGGACTCCAATCAGAAATACCCAGCAAAATCTTGGAAAATAAACCCAAAAAGTTGTAGGCATGTCACAGGTGACACACAGCTTCATCAAAATGACTGCTGGCTCATAGTCGGTGGAAATAGATGTCATTGAACAACAGACTCAAAGATCTCGTACCAATTAATTTACAATAACTCACATGTTTCCAAGTGATTTCAACATTTCCATTTTCCTGTGTTTTTGCCTTTAATACCTTCCTCGGTAATAACGCCTTCTTCTCCCAAAAAGCAGTTGATGAATTTGCCTAAAATTTTGTTGGAAGTTTTCTTCCTTGCAAGATATTCGGTAGGTACCTTCCTAACTGCCAACAAAAAGAACCACAATTTGGCATTTTCTTTCTTTTATGATCGTAGAATAATGAGGCTTTTGACCCTTGTGATGAGCTGCAAAAAAAACTGCAGAGTTCGGGCAATTTTGTCAAAACTTTTGCTTGAAATTTTGCTTTGTCTGTACCTACTGGGCAAGATTGTGGGTGTAAATCGCGTACCTAATATTTTCCTGAACCATTTCTTCCTATCTTCATTGTCATTTAGGAGATATGCCAGTTAGAAATCCTGTGCAAGCAGCTGTATGAAGCGACCGATGCGACCCAGAGGTCAACTGCTGAGAAAGCACTGATGGGTTTCCAGAATTCCACCGATCCATTACCAAAATGTCAGCTGTTGCTGGAGAGAGCTGATTCACCATATTCTCAACTGCTTGCGGCAACAACGATAACCAAACTGCTTTCACGGAATTCACAGTCTCTTTCTTTGCAGCAGAGAATTGAAATTAGTTAGTAATTATTTTTTGACAAAAATTGTTGAATTTCCACAGAAATGGCATGAAGTTGCCTTTACATGCTTTTACTCTCAAGAGTATGTCGAATGTGAAAAATTTCTCCTGGTATCCAGTTGAAGAGGCTGTGCCGAGATAAAATGTCACAGGAACGGAAGGTGCCTACTTACATAGGCCTTACTGCCTGTGTCGCAAGCTGGAGGTTTCCTATTCACAGTGAGTCAAAAACAGTGGGCCCACTTACTTAAAAATTGACAGATATTTTGGCATTTTGCATCACTTTGTAGACCTACCTATCATCAATTTGGAGCACCAACAAACTGCAGCTGGACCTCATTTCCTTCACACAAATCTCATGTTTGGTCACCTTCCTGATGGTGCATCATGCATGAGCAAGACATGCTGAACTTTTTATTTTTTGGCAACCGATACCAGATTGTTGATTGCAGAGAACTTCTCAGTTAAAGAAAAAAGAAAAGAAATGTAGGTACGTAGTTACCTCCCTAGGATAATCGTATCTTTTTGTTTGCCTTTTTCAGCCGATTCCTTTCTGTGGTACTTGGAAGTGCCTATGTTACTTTTATTTCATCATGTGACAGAGGGACACATTCTCAATAGACCGAGGTCAATGAAAGCTGAACTCCAAATCCTTCTGATTGCCATCATGGGTCTCAAGTGTTGTTTATGCAAAAATCCAAACAAAAACTTAATTTTATCGGTAGGTACCTACCTGCAATTTTGCTTGCCCAGCCTGCTGTAGTTGTTTGGCCTACCCTGCATTCGTTGCAGCATACTTTTTGTGCTGTGAACCCCCCCCCCCCCCCCCCCGATTGTGCAGAAACATGTCATTTCTCATCCAAACCTGTTTTATTTTTGTTTTGTTACTTCAGGGAACTACATCTTGAACTACCTGGCAAACCGACCAAAGTTGACACCATTTGTGGTGCAGGCATTTGTTGTTCTGTTTGTTCGAATCACCAAACTTGGTTGGTTTGACATGGAGGAAGATGAATTTCTGATGCGAAATGTCACTGTTGATGTCACCAAGTTCCTTCAGGTTGGTCTTTTTTCACCAGCATTTCAACTTCTTTTTTGGAACACTTTTTTGGAAAAATTGGTGGAAGTTAAACAGGCACTGCACTGATGATAAAAAGCTATTGGCCACCTTCAGAGAGAGCTGTTGATGATTTGTCGGAAATTGTTGGGAGAAAGTGCTGTGAAATGGGCAAAATGAAAATGAGATGGTTACTCCTCCCAGTCTTCTGAAGACTATACGGAGCTTATCAAAAGTCCTCGAACATAGCTAGGCAATATTTAAAGGACTTGTTATTACAGGGGCCATCTAATTTCAACAGTCCTTGGTACCACTTCATGCCTCACACGAGTGTCATGATGTTTTGCAGCACATGCTGCCATATGATTCTAAATGGCACCTGAGTTAATTATGAACTCCCATGTTCGAAGACTTTGATGAGGTGTGTATATGACTTCAATAGGCTGCCTTGATCAAGGTCAGTGCTGGCAAAAATAGGACCAGGCAACAAGGTGGCTTTTTAAAAGTGCTGGCTTACTAAGTTTCCCAAGTGCTCTTCTTGTTGTGAAAAGGTACTTTTATTTCTTCACCTGTTTTAAGTGCTTTTCCTTGGTTGCTTATCTTTCCATATCAGCCTTTGTCTTTTGGTTTTTTCCCTTTTCAGAAAGTAATGGAGAATAAATCTAGGGGACTGCTAGGACACCTCTAGACATGTTCTTAATCACCTACATCGCTACCAAGTGCTGCTCAAAAATTGTTTAACAAGTGCCTTTCCCAACAAGTCCCAAGCTGACTTATTCTCTCCCCCTTCTTCTCTCTTTTAATTTTCAGGGTTCTGTTGAGCATTGTGTTATCGGCGTTCAAATCCTTTCACAGTTGACCTGTGAAATGAACCAGGTATCCGACTCAGATGGGAGCAGGTCACTGACAAAGCAGAGGAAAGTTGCTCTCTCATTCAGAGATACACAGTTGTTTGAGATATTTCGACTTTCGTGTACCCTTTTGAAGACTGCTTTGGAAAATTGTAAAAATCTTAACTTCAACTATGAGAGTCAGGTATGTTTTGCAAGAAAACCATTCTGCATTTCATAAAAAATACCTAGGCACCCATAATCGTTGTTTGAAATGGTATTTCTATAGTGGCAGCAGAATTAATTTACTCACACATGTAAAAATTGCGACTTTGGCACATGGGCTCCCTTTCTTCATCAGCTGGTGTTAGGCGTTTTGGAATATTCCCAAAATTCCCAGGAATATTCCTGCACCCCTGGGAAAGTTCACAAGGGAATATTACCAAAATTCCTTGGATTTTTCAGTGAAAATTCCCAGGAATATTTCCAGCTCATTTTTGATTTTTCTTTCTGTTTTTGACTGTCAAGTTTCCAAGGGAATATTTCCAAAATCCCTGGGAAATTTCATAGAAAACTCGTGGCGAACATTCCCAAGAATACCTTGGTATCCATCAAAATACATTGATAAAATTCTTGTTTAAAAAAATTTGAGCGTTCAAGATAAAAGTAATCAATGCCCACTGGTCTCTTTTCTCATCT
>JASGXE010009963.1:0-16847 GCA_030068105.1 Sinentomon sp. SZTP_YWyxl
CACAGCAACATTCTAGGGTGGGGGGTAGAGGGGGGGTAACCTCGGCCAAAGGCAGAGGTTACCCCCCTAGCCTTTTCCGGCAGGGGAATCAAAACTTTTATCTAGGAATCACGAAACTGAATTATTATATTGTTCTGTGCCATGTCTTGAAACTTAATTTGGTACAATTTCTTTCATCCGGTGGCACTTGTATGTTCTGCATCTCAACTGTGGATGGAATGGATATTTTTTCTGGTTCTGATGATTGATCCTTCTATCATCACTGGTGTGAGTCGTGATCTTGGATTTTTGCGAGGTTGGTTGAAATCTTTACAATGAGTGACCTTACAATTGAATGAAATCAAATGAAAAAATGTTTTTCTTATCAAAAATGTTTGTCTTAATTTTTGTTGGAGAAAATAAAAATAACATCATGTTCTCGTTTTGATTTTTGGAATTAAAAAACAAAACAAAACAAAACAAACAAAACAGAAAGTACAAAGAAACAATGTTGCTCCTATTGAAGTCCTGGTGTGTGCCTGCACACACACCGGACTCTTTTCCCACCTTTCCACGGTACCCTTGGCCTTCGGCCAAGGGTACCGTCGGAAAAAGCTGGGGGGGGGTAACCTCGGCCGAAGGCCAGGGGGGGGTAACCCCCCCCCTACCCCCCCCCCCCCTATGCTCAACCCTGATCGCATTGGGAATTAACGTTGGCTCGGTTCCACCACAACCAGGTAATCTTGAGCTGTCAAGAAAAATTTCTGACTTGAATGGCATGCTCTCGGCTTACTGTAGGAACCTGGTGAACGTTAATTCCTGGACCTGAGGGAAGTGCAGGCCCCTCAATTTCCCATGATGGCCTGCATTACTCTGAGGGAGGGGCAGCAGCTGTCGCTGCCAAGTTCATTGAGTCCATGAACAGTTTTTTAGGTTAGGTAAGATAGCTGTGTCCAACTGTCCACCAAGTACAAATGAGGTATCCCAATATCCTGCCCCCAAATTCTAAAATTTCCTTTCTCAATGGTTCTCTGCAATGTTCGCAGCATTCTTCCAAAACGTCATGCTCTTAGGCCAATCTTTGATTCTGTAAAACCTGATTGCATTGCACTGACCGAAACCTGGCTAGATGAATCCTGCTCAGAAAGCGATATCTTACCAAATCATTATTCGATTTTCCGTCGAGACCGTTCTCGGCTTGGTGGAGGAATTCTGCTTGGTATTCGATCTTGCTTCTTGCCTAAAATTATTTATGTTAGCAAGGCCTATGAGCTGATGCTGGTTACTCTGGAGTCCTCTTATCCAGCAACTTACATTTTGCTTATTTATCGCCCTCCACACCTATCTCCAGATTGCTTTGTTGAGATGCATGTGGAGTGCCTTTCTGCTTTACGTTTAGCATCAAATGGCCAACCGATTGTCAATTCACCTTTGCTTGTTCTGGGAGATTTCAATCTTGATGCCTCCTCTCTGGATGTTTTTCCGGAGGGACTTCAACGGTTGATTGACAGATTCTCCCTTCAACAAGTGGTAAATTTTGTCACCCGCCCAAAGGATCTCCATATCCCACAAGTGGGTACTACAATTGATTTGATTTTCCACTGTCCGAAATCCAGCCTTTTGTCCATTCGTCCGATTGCAGGCCTGAGTGATCACTTGACAATTCATGCTTCTTTTTCTGTGAATTGTGCATCCCCCCCACCGTTACCAACAGTGGCTGTTGCTGAGTTGGGTCGATATGATTACTGTAATTATGATAAAACTGCTGTGGATAGATTTCTAAACTTTGCACTTCTTGATTTTGGAGTTGCTTCCCAAAATTTGGAAGAGTTGTGGGTTGAATTCAAGATGTTGTGCAGGCTTATCATTGAGAAGTATGTCTCCAAGAAGAGAAATGTAAGATTAGAGAACCATTCTTTTCCTCATTGGTTCACCCCGAGATTGATATCTCAATATGTCTCACTAACAAATTTGTTCAAAAACTGTTCAAGTCATCCAGCATTAATCCCCCGCTATATCCAGACCTTAAAAGCCTATCAGCGGGAACTTCATGCCTCAGAAAGAAAATTCCTGAGGAGCTTGGCAGTGAAAGATGTGATCACCACCCGACAATTCTGGTCATTCCATCGCAGTAGGACATCTGCTGCCCCTTCTGTTGTAGCAGAGAAGAATTCAGGCTCCATTTGCAGTTCATTTGCGCACAAAATTCGTGAGCATATGAATGGTAGGGGGTGCTTGATGCCTCCAGATTGTTCACGTCCCAGTAATTTTCTTAGAGATGCAGACATTATCTCCTGTGAGGCTTTGGACAGATCAATAAGGTCATGTAATAATTCAACATTTGACCTTATCGATTCAATACCCATGATGTTCATAAAGAATCACAGCACAGTAGTGGCAAAATTTCTTTATGTTCTCTTTTCATCCTCCCTGGCATTAAACTCTATACCCTTGGACTGGAAGCGCAGCATTGTTAGGCCCCTTCCTAAGGGCGGCCTCCCACTGTCCGTTTCCAGCTTCAGGCCCATCAGCTTAATAAGTGCATCAGCTAAGTTGATGGAGAAGATGGTTGCAGGGTATCTTTGCTATCTCCTTGAAAGCAGGAACTTTTTCTTTCATGGCCAACATGGTTTTAGGTCTGGGCACTCCTGTGAAACCCAACTCACTGGCTTTGTTCATGATTTGTCATCAACTTTAGGCAGATCAACTCAAACAGATGTAATATTCATAGACCTTGTGAAGGCATTCGACAGGGTATCTATTTCATTACTCTGTTGGAAGCTTTCAAAACTCTCCATCCCTGAAAATCTTTACTTGTGGATATGTAACTTTTTGAGCGATAGACACTTCCAGGTCCTAGTTAATCAGGAGCAATCAGATCCCCAACCTGTCACTAGTGGCATTCCACAAGGCTCTGTTTGTGGCCCACTTCTCTTTCTAATATACATTAATGATCTCATATGTCACGTAAAGTCTCGCATCAGACTTTTCGCTGACGACATTGTGGTGTACAGAGTTGTCCACTCACTGGAGGACTGTGGCGCGCTTCAAGCCGATCTGAATCTAATAAATGACTGGTGTGGGCAGAATTTAATGGAAATTGGCGTCTCCAAGACTTCGGCCATGTCATTTTCATCCTCCACTAACCACCTGTTATTTGATTACACTGTGAATTCCGCTGTGCTATCCAGGCCAGATTGTGTGAAGTACTTGGGTTTAAATTTTAACAGCAAGCTCAGTTGGGCTCCCCACATCCAAGCCATTGTTAAAAAGGCATGGCATCAATTAAGTTTTCTCATTCGCAATTACCATCATGCTTCACGGCGCATAAAGTCAATTCTTTATTTTTCAACTGTAAGGCCTCTGCTCGAATATTCCACCACCACATGGAGTCCTTATCAAAATGTCACATTGATGCTATTGAGGCTGTGCAAAGAAGGGCAGCTAGGTTTGTGATGGGAAATTTTGCTTTTGATGCAAGTGTGACAAGCATGTTGACTGAATTGGGCTGGGATTCCCTCAATAAAAGACGGTTATACCCTGTTTACGTTGAGTTTCTCAAAGTGACTTTGTGTCAAAGTCACTTTGACCACAAAGCAAATTGTGCTCTCTTTGAGTTCAAAGTGAGATTCACAGTGAGCTGTCTTTGAAATTGGTGTTTACACTGAAAACTTGCTCAAAGTGAATGACAAGCCATTCAAGATTATTCAAGATGCATTCAAGACAGTCGGGGTTGGCTGAAATTGTCGCATCGGGGTTGGAAAAATTGTGTTTATGCTTTTTCTAGTCAAGACATAGGAAGGATGCAGATGGATCTGTTTAACTGGTGAATGTTTTTTAACAATGTTTTGCTGTTTTGACACTGAATTTCCACATTGTTTTAACTGGCGTTTGCTGACGGTGCAAGCCAGGGCTGCAAAAGGTCGTTCGGAGCCCTGGAGCACGGATTTCGGTGCCTGATCAAATTTTGGTCGAAGAGCTTTTTTTTTGCTCGTCAGCCCGTTTTGATCCTGGTTTTTTTTACTAACAAAAATCAAGAATTTGGAATTGGACAAAAATTCAAAAATTTCACAAAACATGTGGTCGAAAATACAAAAGGTTTATTTCGCTCGCCAATCTCCATTCTTTCCATCGACAAAAAATCGGAGAGCTTTTTTTTTGCTCCCCAGCCCATTTCGATCCCGGTCGGCCCACAACCGTCCCGGGAGCAATGCTCCTGTGCTCCTGACTTTTTGCAGCCTTGGTGCAAGCTTTTTGCTTTAGTTCGTGATGCCTTCGAAAAAGGATTTGCAGGAGTAGACTGATGAAATCCCATCTCAATCATCCTGGCTGCCATTTTTCGTAGGTCAGACCATTTTTTATTAGCTCGCAAATCGGGTAGAAAAGCCCCCCAAATGTCAAAATACACTTGACTTCTGTGTCATAAATTTTCTTCCTTTTTTCACAACTACAAGTGGCTTCTGAAATATTGCTGCTGTGGCAGGTGCACATGAAAATGCGCAAATAGAAAGTCATGGGGGCCAAAAACAACCTGACAGTTACCATGAAATCAATAATGTCCAAACGGTAACAAAAAATAATTAAGTTATCTACCCAGATAACTTACATATTCAGATCCCAAAAGTAAAACCAAATCAAGAAAACCAAATGCGCATTGCTAAAAAAAAAATCAACACCTGAATGAACTAAAGTTAATGCATGTGTGGATAGAATGAGCCAGCAGGCTTGGAACAGCAAGAACAATCATTTTACCCCTTCATTTCAAGGATAATCCACTTTGGACTCAAAATCCCCTCACGGTATGTTGACTTTGCCAACTGTCTTTGAGCTCAAAGTGAGCTCCTGCAACTTGCTTTGAGAATCTATTGAATTCAACTGAATTCAATTGAATTCAACTGCTGGTCACCAATGAACTTTTCAAATCGACGGTGTTAATGTTGATGATCCTTGGATAAGTGGATTATGCACCGGGCATTTAAAAAAAAAAAAAAAAAAAAAAAAAAAAAATCTCACTTTGAGATGCCTCAAAGTGAGCAAAAGTCAAAGTGAGCTTGTCAAAGTGACTTTGAGAGCCAAAGTGAGAAAAACTGTTTACACTGATGGAGCTCACTTTGAGGCCTCAAAGTGAGCTATAAAGTGACTTTGAGAGCCACTGTAAACAGGGTATTACTGCATGGACTGTCTGCATTCAGGAATTGCATTGTCAATAAAGGGGGTTGGGGGGATGGGCCCTGGATTTTCACTCCGAACGACCACAAGACAAGAGCTAGCATGACAGTTTCCTTTGTGCCAACTTCACTTTTCAAAAATGTAGACAGGTATTCCTTTTTTAATCGCAACCTTTTTCTGTGGAATAAACTTGCATTGCCAGCTGAAATCTTGCGGTCCACTGAAAAGCAATTCACAGATGTTATTTCTTCAAAACTGGATGTTTTAGATATTTAGTCTTCATAGCAAAATTACTAATTTGTTCCCCCCATTTCTTTCTTTCCTTTTTGGCATGCTAATTTCTGCATAGGGTACCTACCTACTTACTGAACTGTATGGCCATATTTCTTCTGGAATGAAACAACAAAACTGGCCACACTTTTTATCTCCAACCATACGAACTGGCATCAATTTGAACTGCTTGACTCTTCCACTCTGGACTCTGGATGACATCTGACCAAGCAATCATGCAAGGTATGACCTGTGCTTTTTAATCTTATTTTCTTTTTTATCTTGTATGAAAAATAATCATTCAATCAAATAAATTGCCTGTTGGCAATCTGTCTGCATCGTCTGACTAATTGTTCCACCACCTTATATGGAAACCGACGAACTGTCCTTTTTGAGCAATGTCCATTTTTTAATAACGTCTTGACGTGGTGCCTGGTGCACTGATCTGTTGCTCATTTGCGTCGGTCCATTGGCGTTGGATTTTACTTTGTGACTCCGGACTCTTTGTCCTTCGAACTCATCGGCGGGGGGACTCTGTCCCCAGTAAATTTTATTTATTTAAGGCCCCACACCATTTTGCAGAAATCCATCCACAAAATCCAAATTAACTTAAACTTGTGTAAGGTTTTTCGGGGTGTTCCCCAGGGCTTCTTTTCGCCCACATCAACCCATTCATACTTTGCGCCTTACTCTGGCGCCATTCATACCAATCATTCACCATACCCACACTGGTGTTCGGTACCCCTGTATGTGTCTGTGGCTTTATTATGTGTCTGTAACTTGCCGCCACTCTTGGACGGACTAAGTGTTCTTTAACGTGCACATGGTGAATTGCACACGGGACCACCTTCTTAAAGTCCCTTCCGAAGGACTAGAAGACTTGCCACTAAGTCTCCCTTTCTGTCACTGCAGCCAGAATGGAGCATGACCCAACCCACAAATTCCGACTGTGGCGGGAATCGAACCCACAACCTTCGGATTTGGAGTCAGACCAGCGAACCAACTGAGCCACTGTGAGTTGTGACAGACTGAAATTTCGCACACGATCTCGTCGGCGGCTGACGGTGGTGGAAAATGCAAGTCGTGTCTTGACCAGAGACTTTTTGACACAAACAGCAAAAACAGTTTCGCATTTTTCCCGACGCGAATTTCTCAATTCCAAACAAATTGCCAGAATTTCGACCAATCAGGTGCTCACCACAAATTTAATAAAACCGCCATTTGTCATCCATCCCATCCAAACCTTCACCTCTTCCTGGTGTCAACCCTCACGTGTGGTGTCAACCAGCTGCCACTGGTGTCAAAAGCACTTCGGATTTTTCAAAAAAAAAATCCAAATTTTTTCTCAGGATTCGCACACCACCACTGTGACCTCCGCATGAGCAGCCGCATGCTCTGGACCACTCAGCCACACAGGCTGCTGCCGGAAATCGCCAAAGAAAGTGGATTGGGGATTCCAAACAAATCGCCAGAATTTTTCGACCAATCACAGGTGCTTTCCCAAATTTACCGAGATTTCGACATCTAAAAACTCATCCAACCTAACCTAACCTTTCCTCTTCGATGTCCAGATCCTCCCAGTTCCAATATAACTCTTTCTCTTCAAACCCATCACCTGTGGTTATTATTCATTGCAGATGTTTGAAAAGATCCAAGGAATGCTTTGCATACAGATTGAATGACAGATACCTTGTCGAGCTTTTGTTGCACTGACAAATGCACATCAAAAACAAAATCACACATTTTGCAGGAAAAAGAAAAACGGATTTTCTCATCGCATTATTTCTGCAGGAAAACGTGGCGGCAGAACGTTGGCGACCTTGGTCCTTGAGCGTCCCGCATTTTGATTGAAAATTTGAGGACAGGCGGAAATGAAGTTCACCCTGGAGCAAAAAAATTACCGGATTTTTTGAACTGCAAAGCGGGAAAGTGTCCCAGTCGGGATGTTTTGAAGGATCCATTGCACCCTTCGTGGTGTCAAGAAGGTTAAAATGCGTGAAATTGTCTCCTGAAATAGCAAGTCATCAGACCGAAGCCAAATTCGCGCACTTTCGCAGAAAAAAAAACACAACTTGAACGTCACGCGCGCGTCGCGCCTTATTCCCGCTTCTCCTTCATTTTTGTTTTTTCTTTTCATTTATTTTATTTTTCGGACAGGATTGGCGTTGGCACCACACACCGATGGAAAGGGCTTTCGAATCTCTGGATTAGAACAAGGCAGATCTTGCTTTTTAAACCTTTTTTGAACTTTTTAAACTTTTTGGGTGATCTTGCGAAATTATGAGAATAAGTTTACACATGCGCCAAGACTCAGCGGCATTTCAAATCCTCATACCTTTTTGCGCAACCTCATGCTCGTATATTTTCAAAGAACGAACTTCTTTGGAACTTTCACACGTCGGCATAGGAACCGGCAACCTCACTGGTGGCGGATCCGTGGATCCAGCCTACTGTCGGCGGGGTTTGGCACGAAAACCGCATCCCAATAATGGGGCCTGACATGTGGTTCCGACGAGCAGGGTTTTTCTCATCGGATGATCTGATCGACGAATTCCGCTGGAGGACTGAAACTTTCGAAATTTTTGGAACAATATTTTGATAGGAAAATTATGGTTTTCCCGAAAAATTCCGAAAAATCGTCATTTATAACCTCGCGATGGAGAGTTGGTCGACTTCCATGCCCATCCTATGATCTGGTGGGGCGCATCGAAACATTCGAAACAAAAAAGCAAGATCTGTTTCCTGGTCCTGGACAGACATTTGACTCGCCAACATCCATCCTGCGCAACCATTTTGTGCAAACGGGGGTTCTAAACAGGCAAAAACATCATGTTTAGTTGTCAACCAGACCAATTGTCAACAATTGTTTACTTCATCAACAATAACTTTGAATCAATCAAAAGCAAATGACAAAAACATATTTTAAAACATGAAAATTTCCTTTGTTTTTAATAAATTAAAATTCTGCACAAGTTATTATCATTGCGTAAAAAGTTCAATGAAAGTAATTTTCGTTAGTGACATCCCGTGTTGAGCTGACGATAGTGTATTTTGAATCCCATTTCTCCGTCTTTGTTCGGCATGTTGTTCGAGTTGATTGTGTTGTCGGTGACGAAGTTGAGGATCAAAGGCCCAGCGGCGTTGGCTGTTGTGAAAAACAAATAGGTTTTGGGAACCATGGGTTTCACAAAAGTATAGGCAAGGCGTGTAAAATAAGTTCTTTTACACGCCGTTCTTTTACACGCTTGGTATAGGAGTAAGCTCCGACAAAATGGGGATTTTTGTAATTTTACATAAAAAAAAAACTCGTTTCCGCGAAGCAATTCCAGGATACAACCGAATTGCGGTGACGGAATTACAATTCATGATATCTGCACAATGTTAAAATGACGGAAAACCATACGACTGAAATTTCTTTTTTGCAATAGCACTTTCTGGATGAAATGACATGGAATAGAAATTAATTTTTTTTTATCATCGCGGTAACTCTTTCGTCGGAGAGAAGGGTCAGGAGAATTGCTTGACTTCCGAGCGAGCGGTCGGGAAAAAATCTCCATTTTCGAGACAGGACGATCTCACGAATCGTGTGATGCGATGCAGGCTGCCTGCACAAAATGAAGAGAAAAAAGTTTTTATTGCGCAGTTCGTTCCACTGAAGTCGCAATACGAGTTGCTCCGGATCATCTTTTCGCCGTTTATTGGCACATGGCGCGCGAAGCGCCGTTAAGTGACATAACGTCGGCAGTTGTGGTCCGTCAGTGCAGACAGAGCCGCCGTTATTGCTCCCATTGTTGGAATTTCAAAGGACTGCGGCAAATACCAACAGAGGTCATCCAATTTCAGTTTGACTTGATGCAGTTTGGCACCTTCCGAGAATATCATAAAATGCTGTGGTGAATGTTGCTGGATATTCAATATGGTGCCTGAGTTGACAATGAGGTGATATTCAATATGAACTCCTTTGAACGAGCAACAACGGAGGGGTCTGCAAAATTTTCCACCACACGGCCAACGGGGACTTTACAGTGTTTACGCGCGTTCCGAATACAGTGTTTGCCCGCTCCGTGAACTTTGCGACAACACCGCAGACGCTCGTGTCGGAGGAAAGCATTTTTTAATGTCAAGAAATTCCGGAAATGTGTCAGATTGCTTGCTTGGTAAGACGGGAAGTAAATTTGGTAATCATGTCGTATGCGTACTACCTTCCCTTGGCAGGACCGAAACCACAGATTGCGACTTTCGCTCCAAATCCGAAAATCGCATTTTTACATACCGGTACGGCATTTGCGCCTTTATCAGATTCACTGCATGGCCCGCGGGGTGAGCAAACCCGAATTCGATCATTTTCGCCTTATAATGCACCTGCGTGAGCGAATGTATCCCAAAATAACCTGTGCCTCACAAGGTCAGAGGCACAAGGATGCAATTAAATCATACGCACAACACACGCAGGTAATGTCCGAGGTTCTTGATGCTTTTCTGGGTTAACTGATCAGGTGCAAACCACAAAGGCCTATTTAGCTTGACGTCATATCTTGATAGCCAAGACAATATGCACGCACACAATGGAATGTTGCAGCGACACCGTTATTTTGGTCATGCAAGACGAAGTAAGCATATCAAGGTCAGGTCCGTTCAGCTGCCTTCTTACCGTGGCATTTGGCATTCATTGCTCGTTGGAGAAGGATGGAAGCCAAAGAATTTTATCGGATCATCAGTACTGAAGAATCTGCTCTTGGCTTCTTGAGAGAAAGGGGATTGCTAGAAGTTGATCCAGCATGCACTAGATGTGGATACGTCACAAGGACAACCTATCGAAATACCAGGAAGAGAGCTGCGGACGGGACTTTCATCAAGAGAGCAGTGATTAGATGCGCAAGAAAAGGATGTCAGAGCACCCAATCAGTCCGGACTGGAAATCGTTTCCGTTGAGAAATGTTAATGTTGAAATGTTGAAAAATGAAAAAAAAAACATGCGAAAAACAAAAAAAAAATACATTGTTTGCGGATTTGATCCACTCCAACCAAAGCGGAACGACCATTCGCTACTTTGCACAACTGCAAGATTTGAACAAATCAAAAAGCTATTGTAGCCCTGGTTGGTGGGAGTTGGTCAATACCGCAAAGCAAAAAAAAAACAAAAAAAAAACATTCAAAACGAGCCAAAATATTGTATGCAGGTAGGCACTCAATGTGATACAGAAAAAAACGCAAAAGGCGATTTTCGGATTTAGAGCGAAAGTCGCAATCAGTTCTTTTGGTCCTGCCAAAGGAAGGTAGTACGCATACGACATGATTACCGTTAATTTTATCTGAAAAGAAAAATATTGCACAAAATTTATGCCAAAATTTGTTCGCATGCAGCGGGTCGTCGGTCCATTCAACTCCATGATACGAATTTACACATCTTTCGCAACAATGTAAAGTGTGCACAGAAATGAAAACGTCGCAAAACAAATCTGTACACAAAATTATTGACTGTTGGAAGCTGAGTGTGAGAATAAGCAATGGTGAACATGATGACCTTTGATCTCAAATGAAAAAAATGAACAAGCCCTTACAATAGACTGCTGAGTTTCCTTTGGCTCCTTCTGGGAGTTCGTCTTCAGTGAAGTTGAGCATATTCCCACAGAATCTGTCAATCGGGGTTATCATTCCCATGCTGTCAGTGGCCTCTGGAAGCAACAGATAATCTCCGTGTAGTTTTCCTGTCTGGTCACCCGCCTGGACCATCTTGGCGATGCATTTCTCGTTGGTGGACCCTGTAGTCGATTGCTGTTGTATCTTGAATTCGTCTTTCTGCGACCAGAATTCAATTCTGCAAGTGTCCGGAGCACGCCTTATGCAGATTGCATATCTCTGTCCGCCTGTGTATCGGCCTGTTCCGTTGTTGAAGCCGAAACTTTGGATTGATCCTTGGCTGTCGGTGAAATATTGCAGGCATCCACGCGGAGCTGGTAATGTTTAACAAACATCGAAAAACGATGACGTGCAACATTGGGTAAAATATAGTGGGGAAATAATTTTACAGCGATTGAAATAGCTTTTCTTCAGCTTTGCACGTTACTCGATGCCTTCAACTTTGAAAATTCCCTGGTTATTTTTATCTGGGTATTCTGATATTTGATACCTATTTTCTTTGAACATTTTTACAAATTCTCTGAATATAGCGGAGAATGGGGCACGAAGGTCCACATGAGGTAACTTTTCCTCCAGCCCACGACAGCACTGATGGAACAGAAACCAAAAAAGCACCGTTGCAGAGAGAAGGGGATTTCGGTGACTGGGGCAGAACGAACTGAGCCGCAGAATGAACTGAGGCAGAATTTTTGCTTTTTCATGCCAGAGCCGGGTTTTTCACATCAACTGAACTGTGGTCCCATGGTAGCTCAGGCATTAGGTTAGGTTAAGTTAGGACAGGTGTAAGCTACCACCTCCAAGTCAAAACCTCCCCCCAAAACTCCGCTGCCTTTGTCCTAGACTTCTACCTCAATCCAATTCGGGTGGGCCTCAGTCCCTTCTGCCTCAGTCCGTATCTATCCCAGTCCCACTCGATCCGAGAGAAGGGTATTTCGGTTCTAAAACGAGCCGCAAAGAACATAAATAAACCTGCTTTTTTCATGCCAGAGCCGGGTTTGAACATCAACGAACTGTGGTCCCATGTAGCTCAGGCATTGTGGGTAATGGACTACTGCCTGTCTATCTGCCTAAATCCGCTGCCTCCTAGACTTCTCTCAAAAAACGGGTGGGCCTGTTTGCCTCGTGTATCTTCGTATCCCACTCTCCCATATTGCTGAAAAAACATACGTGTATGCATCCATTCGTTTATTATCCCAATTTTATCGTGAACATCAGAGAAATATGTTCAAGAAATTTGTAAAATTCTCGCGAAGCTTTGCAAATCCCGAGAATATTTTCCGATAAGGTTTTGGTGTAATTGATTGCATTTTTGTTGAAGATTCTGCATTTTTGTATTCAAATTGATAAGGGTTCACCTCGAATGCAAAGAACAAATTCAGTTTTTTCAAATTTACGCAAAAGTCATGACTCAGACCGAACATTTTCTTACCGATTTTATGAACATTCTCACCAACACACTTGATCTGAGTGGTTTTTATCCGCCATTTTGATGGACTGTTTTGAGAGAGTGTGAAAAACAGCGTCACTGAATCTGTTCCCGATGTGGCGTCAACGGGAACATAAACTGCAAACGAAAAAGGCAAGAAATACATGTAAATATAGAAAATTACCGAATCAATGGCAACGCTTCCGCAGTGATGTCTCGCAGTGTCTCTGTTCCATTTTGACGTGCAATCATGGTAACTCCATGGGCGATCAGGAGTTTGGTGCGGTGCACACCTAATCGTGCTGGATGCCAGAGACCTCCCCACTCGAAACCAAAAGAGATGTGCAAGTGAACATTTTCCTTTTGCTTCGATCACTTAATGACGCCTCTTCCCTTTTTACTTTGTGAACTGGCCGCGTATTTTCGAAACCCACCGAAATCGCAGGCTGCACTGACATCATTGCAACAAAAACCTCATTTTTTACACACTACTTACGAAAAATTTTAAAGCTATTTCAACCTGACCTAACCTTTCCTAACCTACCTTGACCTGCTCTTGGTTTCCGCCTTACGCCTGGTGTCCCCCAGCCGCAAAAATGTAAAAAGTCCCTCAGCCAGGAAAATCTAAAAAAAAAATCGGTCCCTGCAGGAATCGATCCCATGCGTCGGATTTGTGGCCCAGTGCCTTGACCACTACAGCAGCGATGAAGCTGCCGAAATCCGTTTTCGAGTTTTCCTTTGATCAAATATGTGCTTTCAGAACGTCTGCATAAAAAATGACGTCAGTGCAACCTGCGATTTCGGTAGGTTTCGAAAACAAGCGATCTGGGCTCACTGAAGCTCTCACGATTTTCCGCCAAACTCTCAACTGACAAAACAAACATGATTTCCGACATTTTGATTCGATTCCACTCTATTCAATTTTACGTAAAATGATAGTTTTGCTGACTGACTAGGGCACATTTTCCATCCAAAATGCAGATTTTGGCAAAACGGAAGCCGCGCGTCCAAAAGAACGCAAATGCGGAATTCCGCAGTACCGATTTGTTTAGCCGGATTTGCTGTTTGATGTTGACAATGCCATCAAATACATTTTATGTTGACAACAGACGTGCAAATTTGGAGTCGTGTTTGTCGTGCGAAGCAAGCACTCCACTGCTGGTTCGGATGACGAATTTGCCGAGTCTATCAGCCTTGCAGTGAAATGTGTCAGGGCCACATCTTCACACATGACAAACTGCGATTGCCTGCTGACGTGAAGTCAACTCGACGTTTTTGGCCTTTGTCGCAAAGTACTATATTGATGAGCCTTTACCCAACCAACACAGCAATAGCCGCGAGCACGCGAAACCTGTCGCCAATCTGAAATGCGGGATTTTCTGCGATATTCCATGAAATCAAAATGAAATAATCACAACATCAGAAAACTTTTTGCGTGCATAATAATTGCCTGTGATCGGAAATTATTTCGGTAAAACTTCACAATCAGCAGCTGTATTTGGTGTAACTAACTTCCGAGACGTGATTTAAGTTTCGCCTTTCCTTTTTCCACAACCAAAGCTAACAAAACCTGTCCTAAACCCCCCGCCTTCACTGTCTGTACTGCTTGTTGTCAACCAACTATTGGGTGTCCGCCTTTGCATGTTGTCAACCGGCTACTATTTATCCACCTATAAGGACCTGAAACGTTCCCGCAGTTCGCGTATCCACATGCAGATGCTGATTGTAAAGTACAACCATTGCCTTCCAATGTGTCTTGCAGCAAAGCACGATTGCATTTTTACGCAGAAATTCACTTCGGTTAGCTTGAGCTTATAAAAGGGCTTCCAGAATATTTTCCTACAAAAAGTCTCAGTGCAGTATCCAATTTCAAGAAAAACAGCGCGGGTCAAAAATGTGACAAAAAAGTTCACATCTTGCTAACTGATGAAAACCAACCGTGCTCTCCAGTGTTATTGCCACAAAACTCCGACACCCCAAGTCTCTCCAAATGCTTTGAAATTATCTGCAACTTTGAATCTCTGCACTTGAAGGCTTCGACGCCATTCGATCTGGCCGGAGCAATGGCGAAATCAATAAAATCCACCCTAAAAGGTAAGATAAAGAAAAACAGAAAGTAAAAAGTGGAGTCAATTGACAATGAGCCAGGCAATTGACCTTCCAAGCCCAACATGCCAGAAGTGTGCGGGAGCTCTGGGAGCGCGCGTTCCTGCCGGCCCTTGGGTGTGGGAACGCAAGCTTCCACCCCACATGGCCTGAACCCTTGGCGTTCCCACAGCTGGAAAACTGTGAAAAAGTGCTCCCATAAACCCCACCCCCAGAGTGCTCCAACCTCCCATTGGATCACTGTGGAGGCGCTTTTCGCTCTGTCGAGGCACCATACAAATGACAATTTCGGCAAGATTTAAATGTCACTTCGTCCTTTAAGGAGGGCACATACCCATTGCAGGACACAAAAATATTTTTGCACGTTTTCAGATGAGCACAAGTCCCTTCCTTAAAGGGCAACGATTATTGCAGGAAGTCCCTTCCTGCAATTATTGCTGATTAATTTTTCCGAGAAACCGCGTCCTTTTTCGGGACACTTTGATCACAGGCGCAGAGCAGACTCGCCTGGCAGTTAATTGACTGGCCAGAAAACATTGTTTGTTGCAGTGATGTGTGGCGATTGTGTAGCGATTTCATCGTGCAGCAATTTAAATGAGTGGCGATTTCAGTTGAAATGTGTAACGATTTGTGTGTAATGAGTGGCGATTTCAGTTGGAATGTGTTGATTTGTGTAGGGGAGACCGGGGCAATGGTTACCTGCGGGGCAAATGTTACCTCTTAAATTTCGAAGGCTTCGCGCCAACTCAGCTGTTTGGGACTTTTCATGTGTGTGGTATGTCTGTTGGCCTTTGTTTTTTTGGCGCCTGTTTGCCGCTCGGTTGACTGTTTTTGCGCTCCGTGAAGTAAATGTGGTTTTCGTCGTTTTTCGTCTTAAATTTGCAGTGAGCGGATGTGTCGATGGTGAAGATGTTGTGGGCTGCATCGAGGTGGT
The DNA here is from genome assembly GCA_030068105.1 of Sinentomon sp. SZTP_YWyxl. Classification (NCBI taxonomy): domain Eukaryota; kingdom Metazoa; phylum Arthropoda; class Protura; order Sinentomata; family Sinentomidae; genus Sinentomon; species Sinentomon sp. SZTP_YWyxl. Next base: position 15,525 of record JASGXE010009963.1, read on the forward strand.
TCTTTCAGTGGTTCTTTGTCTGTTGGGTCATGCTGCTGTGCTGAATTTTCGGTTTCGGTGAATTGAAGGGATTTCGAACTGCAAACTGAAAAACATGGCGGCGTCAATGCGGGGCAAATGTAACCGGGGTGGTAACTTTTGCCCCGGAGGGGTAACATATGCCCCGCTTTGGTACAATTTGGATTTCTTGCTTTAGATTAGTTGATTGGCTTTTATTTCTGCCTACCTAGGATAGATTACGACCCTGCATTGGCACCTACCTGTTAAAATTGGGACAAGCTCTAAACGAATTACCTACCTATTTGTTGTCTTTGGCCTGCGTGCTGTACCTGAGCATCGTGCTTAGGCCTATGATGGTTCGCCACTATCAAAAGAAGAATCCACCGCCAAAATGGACAGGCGATGATATGGAAAATGCTCTGACTGCCATTGATTCCGAAGAAATGTCGATCAGAAAAGCTTCTCGCACGTGAGTCCTGTCTCTGTTGTCTGTTATTTTTCTGCCATTCTCTCTCCTTTGTGTCGATCTTATTGATGTTCTGCGGGTCTCTGAAATCCATCAGGTGCAATCCACGAAAAACGTCGGCCTTGTTATGCCGCAGTGCCAGGAGCAACGTTTCCCTCCTTTCTCATTTCAGGTTTGGAATTCCAAAGGTGTCGATTCTGAAGCGGATGAGGAACCCAGAGATGTCGAAGTGCCCGAAGAAAGGCTCCTTTGCTCCGGTTTTCACCGGGGAGATGGAACGGGAGTTGAAAGACCACATCCTGCAGATGCAGAAAAGATTTTATGGACTGACATCCTTCGACGTCAGGCGATTGGCTTTCGATTTGGCATCGAAGCACAATCTTCCCAACAACTTCAATCCTGTTCGAAAACTTGCTGGTCCAGATTGGCTTCAGGGTTTCCGTCGCCGTAACCCGGAGATATCCATTAGAAGCCCTGAAGCAACCAGCGCATTTCGTGCAGCAGCATTTAACAGAGTCCAGGTTGGCTTGTTCTATGCCAATTTGAAGGAAGTTCTTCGCAAAATTCCGGACGTCGATGCATCTCAAATTTACAATGTCGACGAAACTGGACTGAATACCGTGGTAAAGCCGCAGAAGATTTTGGCTGAAAAAGGTCGAAAGCAAGTTGGAAAAATCGTTAGTGCGGAGAGAGGGGAAAATGTCACAGCGGCCCTTTGTTTTTCGGCAAGTGGCACCTATGTCCCCCCGTTTCTGCTCTATCCACGGAAGAGGTTTTCCGAGGTGCTTCTGCGAGGATGTCCTCCTGGTACCATTGATATAATTCTTCCGGATTGGATGAGGTTTTTCGAAAGGAGG
>JASGXE010009964.1:0-15136 GCA_030068105.1 Sinentomon sp. SZTP_YWyxl
AATTTATTTCCGGAAAAAAGTAATAAGAACCAACATGCAACCTATCAAAGGAACAGAAAACCCAATACCAAGATTCTCACTGGACAATTACAAAAGTAAGAGGCAAACTAGTGCCTTCAATTGGATTTAATTCAGAGCTTCAAAATAATTTAATTTCCTGTAAAATCTACATCATCTGTGAAAGATATATCTGTGAAAAGAAATTTTATTAGCACCAACAGCACCTTCACATTCACTAACTCGAAAACACTCGAAAGCAATCGTTACCAACAGCTTTTCACGAACTCTTTTCTTTTTCAATCACACTCCGCATGTCCATCAACTTTCCGATTCTACCAAAGTTCTCTGAATATCGAAGGTCCGGTGTCACCAAATCAAAGTTCTTTCGCAAAAGCAAACTCAAAAATTCACGAAATATCCAGATCGCAAACATTGCCCGCGCCACCAAAAGTTCATGAGCTCAGAAGCCAACAGCTTTTCACTCGCAACCAACCAAACAAGCAATAATTGCAAACAGCCCTCGCAGCAAACAGATCAATCCGCAGCAATTGGAATGACTTCAATTTCGACAATTTTTAATCAGACAAGACAGCCTATTTCCACAAACTGGCGTTCTCGCAGCGCAAGTAAATTCGAACCTGGACGTACTGGGTGTTACATTGTTCCACGCACCACACAAACCTTTGACAATATTTTTAACATTGGCACACTTTGGTGAACTTCAGCCTAATTTAACATAAATTACAAAAGAAATAGCACAAATTCCTTTTTTCTGTTTTCGTTTTTAAAATACATAAGAATGCTTCGACATTTCGAAGATCGCGATTCATTGAACTAGGAGCCTTCAGCTTGCCTCTCTTGAGAAAGGCCTGCTATAGAGCATGACATCACTGCCACTTCTGATACTTCTAGAAGGTTTCTTTCTCTTGCAAGTGAATGGTGAAACAACATACAGCCCACTGGTCCTGGGCGGTAAGTTTCTTTGTGCTCTCGTTGTGTTGTTCTTTACTCTCGGGCCTATAGCATAAATCAGATTAGAATTTATGTCAACAATATGATCCGGCACATGTTTGACTACAGTGCCTTCTGTGGTTCCAACGTATGCGGTTTCCACTAAAAGGAACATCTATCACGCTAAATCTTACCACGCAATATCTCCTGATGACAATTTCTCTGCAGAACTCCACTCCGTACCATTTGCACTCCTCACTGTCCCTCATTGCCGCAGCGGATCTTATCATGACAAATCACACATTACATAACTGTTTGCCATGGCAGTCTGCCACTATGGTGCAACAAAACAAAATCTCACTTCGGCGGTTTCAGCGGCTTCGGCCGCTACGGCGGCTTCGGTGGTAGGTTCCTCTATGGAACTGTTACCCCTTTTTGACCTCTTCCCATGGCACCCCTTGCAATTCCATTCTTGCAACGAATAACTGTCCGACCTCGTGGCGCAGTCGTTAGCGCGTCCGGCGTCGGTCTCATAGCCGAAGGCGGTGCGAGTTCGATTCCCAGTTGGGACACAAAATTTACCGCGGCACGATTCATTGTGCATCCTCCCTTGGCGAGGCACGGCGAACGGGTCGGAAAGACAGACTCGCAAGTGGCTGGTTATGCACAACTTTTACTCTACTTTTCTGAAAACATAGAATAGGCTAGGTTAGCCTAGGTCAGGTATTAGGGGCAGGTTCAACATTAGGTTAGGGTTCGGTTAAGGATTAGGTCAGGTCAGGTTGGGTAGAGAGTTCAGGCGTGTCAAAATCCGCGCCTTGTTTCACCTTTTTGACCTTCCGAAATCAGACGTTCTTCCTGTCACCCGTCGGGACCATGACTGATGTCACAAGAAAACACGATTGGGCGGACCACCAGGTCCACCCCTTCTGCACAGGCAGAAGGGGTATCTGTGTACCATGGCATGTCTCAATTGCCAATGTTTCTGAAATTCCCCGAAAGCAGGCAGCTCTCGAGCGGTAGTTTTCTTATTCTTCCGAGAGATGGTAGCTCTCCAATGGATCACGCAAAAATGAGAGTGCATGGGGAGGACCAGAACAGACTGTTTCCTATCTCCCCCATGTATTTTTGCGTGATTCCATAGGAGAGCTGCCATCTCTCGGGGAAATTCAGAAACTCTGGCGATTGAAACATAAAAATTCTTAACCCTACTGGGATTCGAACCCACGACCACTCTCGGTATTGATCTGGTGTATTCGTATTATCCATTCGGTGTTTATCGTCTCTGGGGACGACAGGAAACTGTTGACATGTCCTTGGTTGAAACGATCTTCTGCGTTCACATGCACAGGGTTCAGCGAGATGAGGTCATAGTGGAGCCAAGAACTCAGAGCAACGCACATCACACCACACGGCTCATCTTATCATCTGATTTTCACAGGTGTGATACCATCCGTGTTGGAAGCACTGTTTGCAAGCAGGAACAGTGACGGTGACATTCAGGAGGATGGCAACGACAACACGGATACTCAGCTAGATGGCAGTAACTTCGGCGGAACTCTGGACTCGGGTGGGCCGCAGAAGGCACAGGACGTCGTCGGAGCTGCTCTCAATGCGAGGAACGTCGCTCAAGTTGCCGATGTGGCCGATTCCGGGAAGATTGAGACCGTGAAGGGAGTTGTGTCAGCCGGCAACTTGTCGGACATTGTGAACGTGGCGGACTCGGGCAACGGGCTTCTGGAGAACGTTTTGGAAAATTCGACAGTGGGTAAGTATTGGTGCTTGAGCAAAACCTATACCAAAACATACCAGATACCCACGTGCGCTACAAAACATACCAGATCCATCGGAAAGTAATTGCGGAAAATCGTAGCCACGTGAGCAACACAGCTTGCTTCGTTGGACAAATCTGCACCCTTGTCGGTGACATACCTACTCGTACATCTTAAAGCGACCGTACGCATTGGTATCTTCAAGCATTTGCTATGATGCTTTTTGACCTATGTTCGTTTAGGTGCCTTGCCTGACCTATAGGTGCCTTGCCTAGGTGCCTTGCCTGACTTAGGTGCCTTGCCGTTTAGGTGCCTTGCCTGACCTATGTTCGTTTAGGTCAGGTCAAGTTAGGTTTAGGTTGGGTTAGGTGAGATAATAAGCGGCCGTATTCCCCATTACAACTCACCCTCGGGTTTAACTATAGTCAATTCAAGAGACGGGTGCATCTTTCGCAACAATGGAAAGGAATAAGCGTTGTGCATAGAAATTAAATTTTCCCAAGATGCTGTGAATTGCCCATGCCACAGTGTGTCACCGGTGACCGGAGTACCGACAAATCTCTCTTTGCGGATTTGTCTGCAGATAAAAACCAATATATGTGAATACAAACCTGGTGGAGCAATTTGCCTGCGATGTTGTCAGCTATCATTTGTCAGGTCAAGTGGATGGATGAAATCATGAAATCCCCGCATTTTTTTGTTCTTGAAACTGTCCACGCTGGCTGTCGGGTGAAGAATGATACCCCGAACTATTTTCAGTGCTTTGCAGGATAACTTCTTTTCTGATAAAATCTGTCATGCTGCTTCGGGATATGATGCACAAAAGGCGATCTCGGAAACAACGCACAGACGGGATGGAACAACACCAAGCCAGGACAGCATAAAATGCTATTGATGAAATCTGACAAATGTCGTCAAAATGCTTTATTAGAAACGCGAACAATCCCGCAACCAAGGGAATCTTTTTTTGCTCAATAACAATTTGAGAAAATTTTATATGCATGTGACACAATAATTGATATTTGGTATAATTTCAAAACAATTGATAATAATTGTTGATATTTGCCATTTGATCTCGGTTCACTTCATCCAAACTCTTTTTCGTAATGATTTTTCCATTGCTTCGTTTTCCTATCTTCTCACCCACTCTTTCTATCTTCACTGTTTCCATTTCCGTTTTTCTCTGCACTCTGACAGCATAGTTTGAAAAAAAACGTGTCCATCAAAACAGACTTTGCAATGACGATCGCAGAGTCGCGAGAGAATTTGAAAGTGGTACAGAAGCCAACCAATCAGAAGCCAGCATTTAGTCACGTGACTAATGATGTGACTATGAGTCATCGATGACGTCGTAAATCACGTGTTTAAATGCTGGCTTCTGATTAGTCGTTTTCTACACCTCCTTAATCCTTTGGGAGGTATCGAAACCGACTGAGAAACCAGCATTTGGTCTCGTGACTCATGATGTCACTATGAGTCACCGATGACATCATGCTGGCTTCTGATTGGAACTTCTCAGAACTCTCCTGAATGGGCAATCTTCCTGGAATAGGCAGGATTCTGTCTCGCATCTTGCAAGGATGAGATATTGGAATGGGCAGGCTTTTCGTCAAAAATAAAAAATTATTGAAAATTGCTTCATACCCATTCACAGGGCGAGCCCGATCGGCAATGTACAAACGCACTTTTGACGTGCACGGTAAAAATTTACAGTTTTTCCAAACTTACTTTCAGCGAGAATCAAGGTTCTGAATAAAAGAAGGATTATTCTGCCGACGGATTCAGCATCGGAATCAGAACCAACGACAGACAAAAAACAACAACAACCTCTTCTTCCTGATCTGCTTGCTGTCAAGGCCCCGCCCCCAATGCCGGCTGCTCAGCCAATCGCAGCCAAAGCCATAGAGCAAAAAGCAAAACCACCACCTATCACAGCCGTACAACTACAGAAAGCTCCGCCCAATCCTGCTGCAGCTGCAGTCAAAAGCAAGCCCCCAATTCAAACTGGCAAGCCAATGGGAGCCAAGGTCATCGGTCAAGCAACAAAATCAGGACCAATCACAGGCAAGAAACAACAAGCAAATGCCATCAAGAATAACAAAGTTCCTCCCAATCCGATAAAGAGCCCGCCCAAAGGTCCGGCTGTCAAGCCAATCAAGACTGGCCAAGCTGCACTGCAGGCCCAAAAATCAAATCCTGGACCCTCCTTTTTACACCTTCCCAAAATTGCATCAGCCGCTGCAGCAAAGCCAAATCCGAAGAAGCCGAATCCAAAGAGACCTGGAGCTGTCCCTCCTAGCAAGAATCAAAAAGTGGTCCGCAAGTCGTCCGATGTACCTTCCTCCGGAAAAAAGCTCGTTCAGCACAGCCACGGACCGGGGTCAGCTTCTGCAGCTCCACTACAGAAACTGCAGGCGCCCACAAGTTAGTCAAACCACAAAATACCTGGTAAATATTGGTGCGAGTACGAGGGCCGTTCAACTTCCAATGATTTTCACTATTATAAAATTGAGATTCTTAACTGTAATTCCCTGTGGTGATCAATCATTCTTTTTGTAGTCTCCATGAATGTCAATACATTTTTGCTTGCGATGGAACAGCCTCAGAAGTCCGTCGCGGTAATTGGCCTCTGTTTGGCAAGAAAACCAGCCCTCCACTGCACATTTCAGCTCCTGGTTGTTTTGGAAGTGCTTTCCTCGGAGTTCCCTCTTCAGGGAAGGAAAGTGATGGTAATCCCGCATGGTGCCATGTCAGGCGAGTACGGCTGGTGAGGGAGCATTTCTAAATTGTACGTGATAGATTTTTTGCGGCTTTTTCCTTCAAGAGTCAAAAATGAATCACTGAGCGGTGCTCGGTGGATGCCATTTCAGCTGAACACAAGTTTTCAGATGTTCAAAAGACCACAAAATCAATAATTATCACTTCAGAATACTGAAAATCAAGGTACAAGCCTAAAACACATGTATTCAAATCTGTACAAAAAATAAAAACCGCAGCTCAATATTTTGAACATGAAAATCATTGGAACTTGAACAACCCTCGTATTTAATTTTCTCCAAAATTGATGAGGAATATTAATTCTGCTCGTCTTTGAGACATTTTAGCCATTTTTAACGTTACAGAAGTAGGCACACTGGCGACGACCGAAAATACACATTGGGCCGATTTTTTAAACTAAGCCCATCTTTTTATTTTGGGCAAAAATCAGCCACAAGAATTTGGTGCTGTGAACACAAAAACAAAAGATACAAAAGATAAAAGATAAAAGATAAAACAAAAGATAAAACAAAAGATAAAAACAAAAAGATAAAAACAATTCAAGTTACGCTCGGCATAGTCAATAACAGGTCAAAGAGATATTGAAAACAACAGCAATGGCAATGAGAGAGGAACAGATGTGGCCAAAAAACTTCTGCACAGCAAAAGTGATTCACCACATGCGCGATTCCTATACCAAAACAGATGCTGAACATGGGAACTGTTCAAGCATTTGCAGCAAGGGGTAATCGTCCAAAACATATGTGAATGACTCAGGAAAGCAGTCCAAGAGGGTAGGTTGGCACAGACTTCGAAAGCCAATCGCACAGCAGAAACCACACAAGTGGCGAGCCACTTCCGCCGAACAATGATCCTCGGGGACACCCTGCGTGTCCCCGAGGATCATAAAAGAAAAAAGGGTAAATTTATTTAATTAATTTATTTATTATTCAAGATTCCACAAATAATTTGGTGGACACAAGAATGAAGTCATCGTTGCCAAGAGCAGAGTCAAAGTTAGTTAAACAATAAAACAAAGACAAGGAATAAACTATGCAAAACATTATGAGAACATCGACCAGCAGCAATTAGAAACAAGTAGCAATTTTAAAGTAGGCGCCTGGTTTGAGAAATGCGGTTAGATGCACGTTATTGGGAACGATTCAACTGAGCAATGGCCTTCACAATCAACGGGGAGTTAGCTGACAGATTGTTCCACTCTAAAATTGTTTGCAGGAAAAATGAATGCTGAAGGATATTTCGTCTACAAATCGGCATCGAAATACTCAGGCCATTGTCTGTACGTCTTTGGGTCTAGACGAAAGGTCTAGTCGAAAGGTAACACCTCCCACAATAATGTCTCTCAACAAATTCAAGCAGTGAGATTGACTCCGACTATAAAGAGTTGGAAGATTCAAGTCGTTTAGAACAGCAGACAAATTTAAATGTCTATCCAATTTACCAGTGAATTACAAAATTTTAGGCCGCGGATTGTTTCTTTTTTAAACACAATTTTACACACACAAAAGAAAAAGAATCCGCGGCCTAAAAGATGGGCTTCGTTTACAAAATCGGCCCATTGGATCGTTGATTCCGTGCGTTCCAATAGGCATTACGAATTAGTCATGAAGATGAGCTGTTTACCTTAGCACGCGTTTAGTTTGGTGCTTAAACAAGCAATCAAACCTGTCTACGTACTGCAATTATACATACGTACTGCAATCATACATGAGTTAAGGAAATCTTCAATCAAACCACTGAAAAAACGTCAAACAAACTTTAGCGGAATGTTCAATCCAACCCCTGCAGAATATTCGATCAATCCTGTGCAGAATGTACAATTAAACCCTGGTACAATCGCCAATCAAATCCTCATGTAATTATTCTAACCGTGGGGAGTTCAAGTCGGGATTAAATTGCGCTGAGGAATAAATTTGGCCCCCTGCCTCGAAATGTTCCGAGGCGGTGGGGCAGGGGACCACATTTACGCCTCGGCGCATATTAAACCGAGACTTGAACTCCCCACGGTAACAGTCCCTGTAATCTGCAGTCAAACTCATGTATGGAAAAGTCAATCAAGCCTCGTTGGAATATTCAACCAAATCCTTGCAGAATTTCCCATTAAACCCCTGCACAATATTCAATCAATGACCTGTATACCTAATCTTCAATCAAACCTCTGCATAGAAAATTCAATCATGCCTGTGACAGAATCTTCTGTTCCAAACACCTGCGTAAAATATTCAATCAAGAGTGAATGTTCAATCAAAACCTTTGGGTTTGATATTTTTTGGATTTTGTGGAGAAAATGTTTGATGCAGAACGATTTTTGCAGCTTTTGGCTTTTGGGGTTTTTTCGAATATCACGACTTACCTTCGGTTTTATTTTAGAGTGTTGCTTTGTGGCACTTCCGAATGGACAATTTCAACTAATTTGTATGTCATTTCAGTTCGTTATTCTTATGTTATAATACTAACTGACAGTGTCAACCAATATATACATTCACCGACGAACTTTTTCCGGACAAAAAGAGGCGGATATAGAGCAGAATGTTGAAAACAGGCAATAGGCAAACATCGATCAGGTAGTGAGGATAGGGGGTTAGGTGAGGTTTGGCTAGCATTGATTAAGAATTAACGTAAAAGAACGTCCCGGAATTAGTTATACCAATGTATAGCTGCTTATTAATTGCGTAAAGTTTTTGCCTATTTAAATGGCCAGATGTCTTCATTCATTTTCTTTGCAGAGTGCAATCCGCTGCTTTCCGCCATTTGCCTTCCGATTTGAACAGCAGACCTGATGACACAGCCAGTGTGTGCAATGCTCCCAGACGGATACCGATATATGTATGACGACCACAGCGTGTGCAGGATTCGATGCCATGTTTTTCCAGGGAACAACAACATGTTTTTCCAGGGAACAACAACAACAACCCTGATGTTTTTCCACGCCACGTGTGCTCATCCCACACACATTCCGACTTCCGAGAAAAAATAAACCTTTGTTGCGATTATCAGTCTGCTGTCAAGATTGCACCTCATTATTTTTCGCGTGAAGAAATACAATTTATTTTTTCTATAAAAAGCTATCATCGCCTTTTATTGTTGCGGTAAACTGCAAGAGTGCCATTTTTATATTCGTATACGCGAGTCTCATAAAAGAACCCGAGTTCCATTTCATTTCTTGCGAGTGTCATTGTAAACTGCGAGAGTGGCATTTCATTTCTCCAAGTGCCATTGCTGCGAGAGTGGCATTTCATTATGTTCAAGAGTGCCATTCGAACTTCCGGAATGCCATATCATTCTTCCAAGAGTGCCATTATAAACTGCGATAGAGCCCAAGAGAGAGCCAGGAAAACTGCTGGAGTGCCATTTCAGCATCCGAGAATGACATTATAAACTGCTGTAATGCCATCACAATATTCGAGACACTCTTGGTGCCATTGCAAATGTGCAATTTTAATCTGCCAGTCAATTTTTGCATATCTAAACTTTGTTTATTTAATTGATTTGGTTGATCAGCACAAATTAAATATTTTAATTCTCACTGAGACATGGTTGAGGCCCAATGTTCACTGTGCTGAAATTTCCCCCCCAGATTTTCGCGTTTTCAGATGCGACAGACATGGTTGCCGTCGAAGTGGTGGTGTCCCTTTGGCGATCCGCGAGAGCATTGAATGTTGCTAGGCGGATACTTGTCCCTTAACCAATCTGGTTCTTTGGAAATGGTTTGGCGCGAAGTAAAATTCCGCAAACAATTTTGAGGTATCATTTATCTGGCCAATGTTTATCACCCTCCAAATTTGCCAGCCAATGAGCCATCCCTGGAGGATCTCTTAACTCTGTTAGTGCATATATTTCGAAGGGGCATCCGCCAGGTGCTCGTTTGTGGTGATATGAATTCGCCAAATCGTTTTGCGTTTGACATCCCGGACATCAGCTCACAATCTCACAGTGGTTTAGCATTATCTAACTCATTCAATCTGTCACAGTTTGTAAATAAGTCTACACGAATAACCCGCAGTCTAAAACCCTTTTGGACAGTGCTTTGAGCTTTGGCTTACCCGGTGCAATAGTTAACGTTATTCTTGGTCTTGGAGATCACGAACGGGTCACCCTGTCATTCCCTGAGTTGGGCTTCGCAACCAGAAAAACATTTTTAGACTTTTCTTCTACCAACTGGCCTCCTTCAAAAAAAGATATTTGCTTACCAACCCCTTCTTTTCACGTGAATTCAAAAGGCTTACGGCTATAAACGAAACTTGGCTCACTTTGAAAAAAAAACGCTTTGGCGTTCATGAATTCCATTCCTCGCAAAAAGAGCCAAAGCGGCCACCAAAAGAAGCTCCTTCAGAAGAACAGACGTTTTCATAACATAACACCTGTGCCGCCTCCTCTCAATATTTCAATTTCTTCTTTGTCCGCACAGCACGTGATTGGAACGCATTGCCAGTCAGCTCGCCTATTCTATACATATATATATGTATTGTATATTGTATTGTATGTATATGTATTCTATTCTATACATATATATATGCCTATTCTATACATATACATATGTATATATCGCCCTCTATTTATAATTATTGATCAATATTGTTAATTTATCCGTTGCCCTTGATCCGTCTCCATTCTACCTTGCCACTGACTTGTCAATGTTATTTCATGTTGTTTCACGTGTCGAAAATCCACAAGATAATTTGTGGAGCTATCAAAAAATAATAAAATTAACAAAAAATAAGATTGCAACCCCGAGGCCGTAAAAGGGCAGTTTTAATCCCCGCGGGTCGCGCGGAGCTTTTGCTAAGTCCCAACTATCACAATTTCTGCATGTATGCCCGGGTAAAGTAATTCCGTCGTCACAATATGATCAGAAACAACAATATGCATCCATACAATATGCACATTCACACAACATGCGTAATTAATGTGCATATTTGTACAACATGCATATTCATACAACATACATATTCATACAATATGCACATACAACATGCATATTCATACAATATGCATATTCATACAACATGCATATTCCCACAAGATTCATATTCATACATTCACATTCTTGCGGCATTAATCTTTTTCAGTTTGAGTTTGGTTCGATGGGAATACCTATCCAAGGGGGAATCCATGGGGTTATCCTGGTGTCTAGGTTTCCACGTTTAAGAGACCACAAAATAACTTTTTAGATTAAAAAATTGAGGGTTCAGCACAGAAAAAAATAAAAAATAGAGAATAACAAAAAATTTAAAAACTCTTTTTGATCAATTTTTTAAGGTCGCCAAAATATGGATACCTGGACACCCTGGATTGCCTTCTGAATAGGTTAGGCAAGGATAGCATAGGTTAGGAAAGGATAGGTTAGGTTTGGTTGGATTGAGTCAGGTTAGGTAAGACGGATATCCTAGGGTGTCCAGTGGGGTATAAGACGGATATCCTAGGGGTGTCCAGTGGGGTATCCAGGCAACAAAGATAAATGATAAGAAATTCTTTGTCTTTCGAGACATCAGCGCAGCTTAAATGCATGATCAGACTTACAAATTTTTCCACTGAAGTTTGGTCTTTTAGGACAGGTATAGGAGGTTCGATTGACGGTGGGAGCAATAGTTTTTCGTTTTTTACCGTATTTTGATTTCTGAGAGCTTGGTCTTTGGGACGGGTATCGGAGGTTCGATTCACGGTGGTAGCAATTATTTTTTTCGTTATTTTTTCCGTATTTTGATTTCTCTGAGCTTGGTCTTTGGAACAGGTATCAGAGGTTCGATGCACGGTAGCAATTGTTTTTCGTTATTTTTTCCGTACGACTTTAAAAGCAGTGGTCGGCAAATCTGGTGAGTAAAATAAGAGGCGAAACGACCACGTCTTGGGAAAGTTTTCGAAGCGACCCGCTCCGTTGTCAACAAAAAGAAGACTGACCTGACAGAAAACGTTCCCAAGTTCGTTGTGTTTTTAAGATTATGACGTGGTCGTTTCGCCCACTATTTCGCCCACTATTCGCCGACAATTCGCCTACTATTCGCCTACTATTCGCCTACTATTCGCCTATTATTCGCCTACTATTCGCCTATTATTCGCCTACTATTCGCCTTCTATTCGCCCACTATTCGCCTACTATTCGCCTACTATTCGCCTATTATTTGCCTACTATTCGCCTACTATTTCGTTTCGCCTACTATTTCATTTTTTCCGCATTTTGGTTTTTGAGTGCTTGTTTCTTTTGGGCGTTTCTTCAAGGTGTGCTTGCCGTGTCTGATCAATTTCAGGTGGTGGAAATTCAATTAACTCTGGTAAAATCATGCCGTGAATTCTTAGAGCGCAAAGAGTGAAATTACTCGAATGAACTCGGGTTTCTTTGCGTTGAAATTAACGGCAACATTGCATTTCGCAGTGGTGGCGACCAAAACTTTACACCTAAATGTTTCGCACAAAGAATCATTTTTACTCAGCCGCCATTTATAGAATCAATGGTAACGTGTGCCGCAAAATAACATGACATTCGTGTAAGGCGTGAAAATGCATCAAGCCCTGTTGATAAAAGATGTCCCCCGAACGAGTGTTTTTGACTGACTCTGCATTGGGATTATATTGAGATCGGATATCGCTAGCAATATTTGGCTATTCTCGCCGTTTTTCCAAAAGTGCCGATCACCGAATTGCAAATGAAATGGATGCGGCTCGAAATGCAAATGGTATGCGGCCATTTCATAAAAAATTGCTTGGGTTCTGGGTATTCTGTGGGGGTAGTTAAATTTCTCTCGGAAAACGCACTGATACTGTACGCAAAGCAGTCTACCTCTGGATTTTTCTGGGAGCCGTGTAGCGCTCTCCCTCATTTTGCCACGTGATCTCGGTTGAAAGAGGTTTGGTCACGTTCGAGGTCTCCGCGATCTTGGATTCCCGTTTCTTGGATTCCCGTTTCTTGGATTCCCGTTTCTTGGATTCCCGATTCTTGGATTCCCGATTCTTGGATTCCCGAATCTTGGATTCCCCTTTCTTGGACGCTCCCGTTTCTTGGATTCCCGTTCATTGGATGGAATCGTAATGGTGATTGCAGAACGAGAGTTTTTATTTGCGCTTGCCGGTGTATTCTGCCTTTTGTGCCAGTCGAGTTTTTCTCTGTTCTGTTCTTTGTCGCGTGACTTGCATTTGGTTAGATTAGGTTAGGTTAGGATGGGTTAGGTTAGGTTAGGTTAAGTTAGGTTCGGTAAGGTATCTATAACGACAGATTAAACTTTTATTGAAAATACATTTGATCAACACTCATACTTTCTGGTTATTTGCAAATATTGCAGTGCTTCGCTGACTTAAGACTGCTAGCTTTTTGCTTTGAAGCTGTAGGTTATAACATTTGTCGCTCGCTGAAATGAACAATACCTCTTTACAAGAAACGGGAATCCAAGAAACGGGAATCCAAGAAACGGGAATCCAAGAAACGGGACGATTTTCGTCCAAGAAACGGAAACAAGAAACGGGCTATTTTCTTTTAGTACAGTCACCAGTCTGGAACTGTTGATCCCCCCATAGAATACCCAAGGCCCCCATAGAATACCCAAGACCCAATTGCTTCGCCTCTGACGCAAAGTTTTGCTGCATTTCGATTTGTTTCGGGCCACGAAAAGTGGAATCGCAGGACCTTGCTTGTGCATCAGGCATTTAAACTGGCTGAGCTATTAAACATTTTTTTTCGTTTTCATGGGCTGTTTTCTCTTTTGGGCCATGTTCCCGTTCGTCCAGCACTCGGGTGAGAATGTCCATCACAAGTCCCGGCCAATGAAAACCAGTTGTTCCAAAATGAGTTTTATGATACGTTTTTAAACAAATATAAATATAAAATAAGTTTTAAAGAAGAAATCAAAAAGACGTTTTGTCAACAAAAACAGCTGTCCAGACATCCCTATACCGCTCCCTTTTACAACATGGTAGGCCCTAAAGTGGTGGAGTATTTTAACGTTTCGCACCTTTTCGGAGCACCTTGTATCGTTTTCACCTGCGCAAATGTTGGCCGCATCAGAGCATTTGAAATCCGACCAGTGAGAGGTAAACGGATCTTCATTTTCGCCGTTGTTTTTGGTTGCTGACGTCCAAGGATTATGATTCTCGCACGTGAAAACCGATGCGACCGAGCGGTTGAATTTCACGGCCGCAAAGCCGGTTTCGATCAGGGCAAGGCCAAAAAAGTCGATAGGCAAATATCCAGCCACCACAAATATTTTCTGAAACAGTGAGCTAGTCCGATTTGAAGTCGGATTTTATCGAAATTTTCCACGACGATGTTGGCTGTGTACCTATTGAGCGTTTTTCTCCTCTTCAATCTCGCTGCCGGTAAGTATATCAAGACACGGTTATAAAAGGAATTAGGAAAAACAAGGACCTTGATCTAGCGGAAGCCCGCTTTAGATTTGTGATTTGACGTTGAATTCAAAATGGACCAATTAATTTCAGATGAAGGAATCAATGAAGAAATTGAATTATGTACAGCCCCCAACGGCTGTTGGGAGCAATCCTCGCTTAGCCGGCTCACAGGATTGATATAAAGGATTAGCCGTGGGGCTTCATGTTGAGAATTAAGTTTGTTTACACCTTTGTTGACATTTGCCATGTGATTAACCAGTTATATTCATGCGCCATGAAAAGAATTTCGAAAATGTGGGAGGTTCTTGTGGGTGGCAAGGTGTTGAATGCCTTGCGAATTGACGTTGAATTTTACGTTGATGATTTAATTTTAGTGAAAGAATCAATTTCTTCATTGATTCTTTCTCTAAAATTAAATAATTAATTATAATTAAATAATTAATTAAAGGGTATAAAAGGGTATAAATAGGTTGACAACGAAGGTGTGAAGTATAGCTACACTTCCTGAGAAGTGCTTCGCAAAAGACTTATTTGGAAAACTTCTTTTGCAGTGTTTCGCAAAACACTTGTTTGAAAGACATCTTTTGCAGTATTTCATAAACACTTATATTTGAAACACTTCTTATTAAGCGTGTCAGGGCTTGTTTTAAACACTTCATTTGCAATGTTTCACCAAGCACTTTTTTAAAACTCTTCTTTTTACAGTATTTCACAAAGCACTTATTTGAAACACTTCTCTTGCGGTCTAGCACGTATTTGAGACACTTCTTCTGCAGTGTTTCACTAAGCAGTTATTTGAAATACTTTTTGTAGTGTTTCTCAAAGTACTTATTTGCGACACTTCTCTTGCAGTGTTTCACTAGCACGTATTTGAAAAACTTCTTCTGCAGTGTTTCACAAAGCACTGATTTGAAACACTTCTTTTGCAGTGCTTCACTAAGCAGTTATTTGAAATACTTTTTGAAGTGTTTCTCAAAGCACTTATTTGAAACTCTTCTTTGGCAGTGTTTCACAAAGCTCTTATTTGAAACACTTCTTTCGCAGTATTTCACAAAGCACTTATTTCAAACACTTCTCTTGCAGTGTTTCACAAAGCACGTATTTTAAACACTTTTTCAGCAGTGTTTCTCAAAGCACTTATTTGAAACACTTTTTGCAATGTTTCTCAAAGCACTTCTTTGAAACACTTCTTTGGTAGTGTTTCACAAACACGCATTTGAAACACTTCTTTGGCAGTGTTTCTCAAAGCACTTTTAAAACACTTCACAAGAAGTGTTTCACGTCATTCACCACCATTCACG
>JASGXE010009965.1:0-15711 GCA_030068105.1 Sinentomon sp. SZTP_YWyxl
GGGCGCAGCCCCGACAGGGGTTGGCGGCCGAAGGCCGCAGGGGCGAAGCCCCTAGTACTTATAAGTGCCGTAACTCTCATTGCCCATCCCCGCCCACCGAGCGCCAATTTTCGCTCTTTTCCTTTCTCTGCCGTCGCGTCAAGAGGCCGGTTTTCCTGGCTCTGGTTGATTTGTGCGTCGCTGTGCATCGGCAACGAAAAGTTAAATTTCTCTGGAACCAAATGACGGATTTTGATGAAACCTTTTGTGTTGGAAAGCTGAAAATCAGACCTTTTCAGGACTCTAAAATTATCCCGAACTTTTCACGAGCAAAACTTGAAAGTCATCGTTGGGAAAAATGTGTTCAAATTTTGATAAGATAAAATTTTGCGTTCTTGCTGAATACTTTCAATGATTGCGCGATTTTTTCCGTTGTAACATGGTTTTGAGCTGCGGAAGGGTTGTAGAGGAAGCCCTCAGCTATCCACAGACACCAAAATCATTGCATTTGAACACCATTTGACTCTTTATCAAAGAGAGAACGCGACGCGGAATCATTCATTTTGTTTTCTGCGCACAAAAATAAGCGGGGATGAGGCCGCGTCTCCTAAGGAGGCAGCGATTTTTCCCGTGGTGACATAGTTTCGACCTGTGGAAGAGTTACAGAGGAAGCTTTCAGCTTTCCAAAAATACCAAAATCATTGAATTGGAACATCATTTGACGATTTGTATGGAGAAGAAACACGACACGGAAGCATTTTTTGTTTTCGACGCAACAAAAAAATAATGCTTCCATGTCGCGTTTCCTCTTCATAAATGATCAAATGATGTTCAAATTCAATGATTTTGGTATTTTTGGAAAGCTGAAAGCTTCCTCTACAACTTTTCCGCAGGTCAAAACTATGTTACAACGGAAAAAATCGCGCAATCTTTGAAAATGTGAGGTAGGAACCCGGAATTTTATCACATCTTAACTTGGAATCTTTTGTATCTCAACATTTTTTAGCATTTTACCAGCGAAAAATTCGGGGTTGTTATACACGTCCAAAATCGCACATTTTTCTGCTTTCCAGCACAACAAGCCCTGTCAAAATCCGTGAATCAGTTCAAGAGAAATTTAACATTCCGTGGGTGACATCCCGCGACCGCCGTATAGCCGCAATGTATTTTACTTGTCGCAGTAGGCCAGCGAGCGACATTCGCGCCTCTTGCGGACAAATAAAAACTGGCGACACCCAAAGCGCCGATTTACGCCACTTATTGAGTATTAAAATCACGTTGCATCCACTTTGCAGCTTGCTTGGCCCTTGCGAGAGCAATTCCGCGCTGTTCGGCTGGCGCACGGACTAATAAAAAAAGTGTCTGCGCTGGGATTCGATCCCGTGACTTTCGCTTCTGCAAGCGCGCCTCAAGAGACACTTCTCAGCAGCCAACAGACCGGAGGATCAGACAAGGAATTGTTCAAATTGATCTGTTGCTCATTACTGTCGACAGAAACCCACTTCCGGCATTCGAGAAGCGGAAGAGCATTGAATTGAAAATAACATTCTCATTCATCGGGTCGGGAATGGTGATCGGCATCAATCCATCAAATGTGATGTGATGTGGCCATGAACGAATTTGTTTGTGGTGTGTTTCGCAACACAGGAAAGAAAGGCAAACCAAAAGAGACAAGAAAGAGATAAAAAAAGAAAGAAAACAAGGAAACAAAAGTGAAAAGGGCCACAGCAAGTGATCGTGTAACAAGGAGTGACCTGCATTGGTCTGAGACAGGGGACGATTGGGGCCGCGGTGGGGGACAAGACGGGACGGGGGACCATCGAAAACCGCATTCGGGCCTTCGTCAGCATGTTAACAGATCAGCAGGAGCCGGGAGGCACAGCTGACCTCAATAACTTGGCATCACGAACCAACAAAGTTGAAGTGGAGTAGACCAGAAAAACCAAACCAGAAAAACTCGAAGCAAGGCGAACCAAACGACCGCAAATATACAAGGTGTTCCACTCCACCACGAAAATTTGAATTGCACGGAGTGAGCCGATGATCCCAGGAAGCTCCAGGAGGTAATTTTTCTCGGCCAGTCTTGCGACCCGACCCATTGACACAAACCTGAAGTGGGCCAGGTAACAGTTCCATATAGGAACCTACCACCGAAGCCGCCGAAGCCGCCGTAGCCGCCGAAGCCGCCGAAGCCGCCGAAACCGCCGAAACCCAACCGCCGAAGCCGCCGAAGCCGCCGAAACCCAACCGCCGAAGCCGCCGAAACTTCAATTCAGACATTCAAAATACCCGGGCCATACATGGGGATCGCAGTTTCACGGTTTTGCGCGGACGTTTGAGGTTTGCCACGGTTGTTTTTTTAAACAACGCAATTGGATTGCTCTCCGGGCACCGTTCAAAAACGCTTTTCTTGTCCTGGAAGCAAAACACTGCTATTGTCTGTCGCAGCTGAGACTTTGATCTGAATGTTGGGTCTGTCCGGCAGGTACTGGTTCGGAATACCTGCCGACAGTCTCCTCTGCCGCCTCATAATTTCGGCCCACCGCCTCTCCCTCTCTCCTCCCTCCCTCCCTCTCTCCCTCTCTCCCTCTCTCTCTCTCTCTCTCCCGGGGGGAGAGAGAGGGAGAGGGAGGGAGAGGAGAGGGAGAGGGAGAGAGAGAGAGGGAGAGGAAGGGAGAGAGGGAGTGGCGGTGGGCCGAAATTATGAGGCGGCAGAGGAGACTGTCGGCAGGTATTCCGAACCAGTACCTGGCGGACAGACCCAACATTCAGATCAAAGTCTCAGCTGCGACAGACAATAGCAGTGTTTTGCTTCCAGGACAAGAAAAGCGTTTTTGAACGGTGCCCGGAGAGCAATCCAATTGCGTTGTTTAAAAAAAACAACCGTGGCAAACCTCAAACGTCCGCGCAAAACCGTGAAACTGCGATCCCCATGTATGGCCCGGGTATTTTGAATGTCTGAATTGAAGTTTCGGCGGCTTCGGCGGTTGGGTTTCGGCGGCTTCGGCGGTTGGGTTTCGGCGGCTTCGGCGGCTTCGGTGGTAGGTTCCTATATGGAACTGTTACCGTGGGCCACACCAGCGTTTTTATGTGAAGTTTACACTGCCAAACATTTGGAAATTGACGCTGAGACAGCTCGCCTTTTTTTCATCCACTCTGTACAACCTCCGCTGCCGCAATTACTTCACACGAAGAAGAGGTTTTGAATTGCCGAATCAAAAGTGACTTCACAAAAGCAATTCCAAATACCACACCGCCCAACCGCTGGCATCACAAAGTTGCACAAGGAAATTGAGCGAATGTTTTGTTAAAGGCTGATTCACACGAGCACTTCAAGCAATGCGCCAGTCGAATGTATTCCTGGTGGTGACCGAATTGATGTTCTCTGCACAATTTTCCCATTGAACTGTTGCCTCCGAAACGTTTTTCTTTTATTTCTTTTTACTCTTGTGCAGGCAGGGTAGACAAAGCGCAAGATGCAACAAAGCTTTCTAGCTGTCAATTTTAACCTCGGTTAAAAGAGGATCTTCAATTCCTGCAGTTAAAAAGAGGATCTTCAATTCCTGCAGTAAAAAATAGGATCTTCAATTCCTGCAGAAAAGAGGATCTTCAATTCCTGCAGTTAAAAAGAGGATCTTCAATTCCCACATATAAAAAGAGGATCTTTAATTCCTGCATTTATCAAAGAGGATTTTCAATTCCTGCAGTTATAAAAGTTCTTGCAGTTGAAGAAAATCTTTAATTCCTGCACTTTTTGCACATCTGAGTCGCGATTTTGAATATTTCAATGAAAGATACCCAATCACATGGCCACTTGCACAAAATGATGGCGTTCAGTTCAGCGACGTGTAAAAGAGCCTTAAGACGTGGCCTTCTTGTCGCAGATGACGAAGATCCCGCACCCGATTTTCGACCCATTCACTTTCAATTTCTATGCAGGTGGAACGATGATCGTGTCCCCGGTCCCCCCCCCCCCCCGAAGCAAGCAGCCCACTTGCCCAGTTTTGAGTGGCTTCTTTCACCGAATTCGCTTCCTTGACTTTGCCCATTGGTGCATATCGCGCGTTCTCCTTTTTCAACTGGTACTGGCTCAACTGGCCTCAACGGATCACTTTTAGCAACTGATGATCACAAAAACCGGCCACGGAACTTGCGGTCAATTCGTGCAGTTTTTGGCCCAGAAAATGGCTTCTCTATTTTTGCCGGTTGATTCGTTCTCTTGAGAAAAAATGGCACATCTCCAGAGCAAAAATGGCACAAACATTGCAAATGACTCCGTTCCCAAGCAGGATTTAAGGATTCCAAGGGTCAACCATTAACTTGATCGAGTGATGGCTCAGCAAAACCCGGGAAGCAGAGGAACGTGGCAGGAACGTTCCGCGGAATATGGCAAACACTTCCCTGTGCCAGGTGGCTGCCATTTGGATATGGTCGGTGTGGCACCACGATGCTGGCCACTATGGCAGGAATGTGGCTTTCTCCAGTGACAGCGATGTGTTTTTCCACCGTGGTGGGGACATGGCATGCTCCCGTGACAGGAACGTGATTGCCACGGTGGTTTGTCTCGTTCCACGGTGGAAAATAGCATTCTCGCCACGGGAGCATTCCATGTCCCCACCACGGTGGAAAAACACATCGCTGACACTGGAGAAAGCCACATTCCTGCCATATAGTGGCCAGCATCGTGGTGCCACACCGACCATATCCAAATGGCAGCCACCTGGCACAGACAAGTGTTTGCCATATTCCGCGGAACGTTCCTGCCACGTTCCTCTGCTACCCGGGAATGGCTTATCGACTGAGCGAAAATTTCACCAATCAAGAAAGACCGCAACAAACAATTATTATTGTTGGCCGGGGGGAACCGGGAAATGTTGACCTCTTCAACTTTTATGTGTTGCGGCGGCGGAATTAATGTATAGTTCCGCCATACCAAGATTGAAATTTGACAAATTTGAAATTGCATCAAGTTTCCTCTTAATCGGGCGAAATTCAGGCGGGGTGCAGGGCCAACCTGGTGTCATGTGAGCTTTCTCACATGACATTCGGTTGGCCGTGCACCCCACCTGAATTTCCCCCGAATAAGAGGAAACTTGATGCATTTTCTAATTTGTGCAATTTCAATCTTGGTTTGGCGGAACTATACACATACATGCAAAAATTGCAACCGTTCAGATTTTGGCAAAAATTCTATGCTGCAGAAATTAAAGATCCTCTTTTGAAACCGAGGACAAAATCCGACACATCTTGAACGCTTTGTTGAAATCTGGCGCTTCAATTTCAAACCACCTGCACAAGAATAAAAAGAAAGAAAGAAAAGTTATGTGGAGGCAAGTGTCAAATGGGAAAAACACATGTGTGGGTGCATAAAAACCACCGCCACTGCACACAAAGGTTATTTGGGAGGATTGAATACAATTTCGTTGGTGGACACAACCAGTGCCTGAATTGAAGGGGAAGCGTGGGGGCCACGTGGATGCATGCAAATGTTCAATTAGCGCCTGTCCTGTCTCCTGGATTTTACAGTTTATCTGCTGGGTATGGCTGTTAAAATGGGAACTTGTTAACTTTTTGACAACCTGAGGTGGAAATTAAGGAACACAAAACAGCGGATCTCACCCTTTGGGAAAGTGAACATGGTAGAACAGCAGCCCATTGGCAACACTGGTGGGATCAAGCCTCACGCGGAAGGGCAGCACGTTGGCTCTATCTTGCGGTATGGGTCGGGGTCTTCCGAGGAATATCCACAGCATACGCATACGGTTCCAACAGCAGATCCAGAAAATTCCGCAAAAATCAATTGTTTTGCCCCGCTGAATCGGGGATCCTCCACTGATTGGTGATGGATCTCGGGGAAAATGGATCCCGTTGACAGAAAATCAGGAACTCCATTCTCACAAAGGAATTCTTCTCGTTGGAGGACGAGGAAAATTTTGAAGCTGTCTTTTGGGCGCATAACTGTGGATTATCTTCACACAGAAAGTTCAGCCAAAAAATATTTTTCGCGCACGAGGGGTGGTCGCCCATCCAACCGGGGCGGTTGGATGAGCGAGTTCTTCAAGTGGCGTCACAATGGACAGATTTTTGCATCAGACATTTTCAGTTTGTCTGTCCAAAACAGATTCGTCACTTTGCAACAATGGGCAATGGAACATTCTCTTTTGCACATTGATGCAAGACAATTGCAACAATTGAACATTCTTTTTTTGCACATTGTTGCAAGACAATTGCAACAATGGGCAATGGAACATTCTCTTTTGCACATTGTTGCAAGACAATTGCAACAATGTGCAATGGAACATTCTCTTTTGCACATTGTTGCAAGACAATTGCAACAATGGGCAATGGAACATTCTCTTTTGCACATTGTTGCAAGACAATTGCAACAATGGGCAATGGAACATTCTCTTTTGCACATTGTTGCAAGACAATTGCAACAATGTGCAATGGAACATTCTCTTTTGCACATTGTTGCAAGACAATTGCAACAATGGGCAATGGAACATTCTCTTTTGCACATTGTTGCAAGACAATTGCAACAATGTGAAATGGAACATTCTCTTTTGCACATTGTTGCAAGACAATTGCAACAATGTGCAATGGAACATTCTCTTTTGCACATTGTTGCAAGACAATTGCAACAATGTGCAATGGAACATTCTCTTTTGCACATTGTTGCAAGACAATTGCAACAATGTGCAATGGAACATTCTCTTTTGCACATTGTTGCAAGACAATTGCAACAATGGGCAATGGAACATTCTCTTTTGCACATTGTTGCAAGACAATTGCAACAATGGGCAATGGAACATTCTCTTTTGCACATTGTTGCAAGTCAATCTGTCGGACAGACCACCTGAAACAGTCTCATGCATAAAATCTGTCCATTTTGACGCCGCACATCGCTTCAGATGGCTTGTGTCAGATCTGGGAAGGAAGGACTCCACGACGCTTTGTTGCGTGCAATTTGTTCTGGTTTGGATGGCAAATGGAATTTTGAGGGGCTCCCTATGTTTACATTTTGTGACATTTAACATGAGCTGGCCATGACCAATGACACAAACACGATGCCGGACCACGAATTCTTTGCTGTGACGGAAATTTGGAAAGAGTAACGACCTCTTCCGGAGGTTGGAAGGTGAAAAAAAAGTTAAAAATCAGAAATTGAAAGCATTTTTTTTGTTCCCAGTTCTCATGGGCTTTGCGATCAGCGCTCCGGTCACGTCCGAACACAACCTCCCCAAACAAAACCTGGACCCCGGACTCTGAAGGAGAAGGATGAGTGGTGGTGGAACGTCACCCGGCATTTCCCGTCCCACAGATTTCCGCCTGCCTGAGGTCGTTCAACTCTAGAAATTATCAGTCAAAGAAGGTTCACGAGCACTAATCGAGAGCATCTTCCCCTTCCCCTGAGCCAAAATCAATTAAGGGATTAGGATTTTACTTGGAAGAAAAGGGATTCGCTTGTGCCTTTAAAAAAAACGGCATCAATAGCGGACCTTCTACTATCCTTGCTGCCCGTTTTCAGGGCATATCATGCGTCTTATGGGGCAAAGCAGGCTTGATGGCACTGCGAATGGAGGCCGCGTGAGGAGTACAGACATTGTTTTTCTGGCTTGTCGCTTGAGGCCAGGCCACGTATGTCTTGGATATGCGAAGAGCTCGGAGCACATTTTCGCAGTTCGGGCAGAGCAATTTTGCGAAAACAGAAGGTTCGCACGTGTTCGGGGGCATTCGTATTGACCACAGCCAAACGGAAAAACATGGTGTGATTGACCTGTCGCTGCACTGCCAAGATGTTTTCAACCACGGAAACAAATGGTTGTCGGTTGACCGATGAGGCATCAGAATGAACAGAACATGTGGAACAAATGAAGATCGCGAATTCGCGAAAACGCACGAACAAAGAACAAATCGCACTGACTAATCCAGAATCCACCAAATCCAGCCAATGGCCAACACTCACTCATCAGACAGACACTCGATTCCGGTTTTCCAAGAACCGCAACTGGCGGACGGGGCGGCGCCGAAACCATGACTCACAAGAAGAGGAGTCATTTGCCAACGATGAAAAGAAACTTCAATGCGAAAACATCGAGAAAGAAAGAAGAAGGACAGCGCTTTCTTTTTGGCTTTCCAAATTAGTCAGCACTTCACAACAGTTGTTGGAAAACCATAGCCATCGTCAGGCATAAGCGACCGACGGCACCCTGGCAAGCGCTTTCGAGTTTCGTCATACCTTCTGTTGCCGCGTGGCGCCCAGCGACGACCAAGGGGAGGGAGGGGAAGGCACCACCCTGCCCCTTGCCCCATCGAAGTCCCGTTGGCCGTTAGTTTTCAAAAACAGAAGTTATGCAACAAAAGGTGCGCGCGCACCTTTAATGAATTGGTATTATTCGAGAAAATTGAGAATTATTCAAACCGCCAGTTCTCCAATCCCGAGAAGCACTGACCCTGTGCCTTGAAACCGGAGAAAGCCAGCCAACAGGAGCAGAAACACCCTGGCGAAGAGCAATGCCGCCTGGCGGAGTTCGGTGTAGCCAGTCGCTAGGATAAGGGTAAAAATGCGAGGCGGGGCGCAGTGGATGCCTGCCTGTAGCGCTGAGGGCAGGTTTCTCAGCTCAGCCAGGGCAGAACGCTGAACTTCAGTCGGGTTCAAGGTTGGCAGGCGGGAAGTTCAAGGTGACTCAACGAAACCGAAGCACAGCATCGCACATCGGTTCACCACTCCAACGCGGACGTTGGCCGCAGCGCAATGACAAAGGAGAGGTTTCTGATCCCAAATTTTGGCCTTTGACCCCATGAATTAAAGCTCCGAAAAAGGCATGCGAAGGTCAATTGCCACCGCGTTAACCCACCCCTATTTCACCTCCCCGGGCCTGGGGAATGGACAGGGTGGAAAATGGGAACACAATTCGACCTTTGCAATGCAACACAGATAATCGAGTCTCCTCGGAGCAAAAAAGACAACGGAGTTAGCATTCGATGGGGCCCGAAAAAGGCCCACGAATCATGCGTTTTGTTGCGGACTTGTCGTTTGGGGGTAGTGGGTAGGGAAGAAACCAAAGAATCGTCATCATTTGCCGTCATGAGCTGACAGCGATACGGCCGGCGGTTCGCCACGAACCTTGTTGCACATGTTGGGCTCGCAAGGAGAACAATTCCCCACAATTGTAGCCCAAATCCGCTCTGCATTCAAAAGAAGACCCCCGTTGAAAACACAGAGTTCTCCACAGACTTGAATAAGATGAAAATTTGGGCCATAGGTCAAACCTGTTCTCCAGAGAGATCAGTGAGCCTTGACGATTGATCGTCCTATACAGGACAATAAATTGGGAGAATTGATCAAGAAAGTGTCCACCAACCCGGGGAAAATAATCAAGAAAGTGCATACAAATAAGGGGAAATATTTATCAAAAATGGGCCCACAAGAAGGAACTAGAAAGTGTCGACAAACCAGGGGAATTGATCAAGAAGGTGCCCTTGCAACCAAGTGGGAAAAAAGAAAGTGTCCACGAACCATGTGGAATAAATCAAAAAAGTGCCCAGTAACCAGAGGGAAGAAATCGAGAAAGTGCCCACTAACCAGGGCAATTAATCAAGAAAAAAGTGTCCTATTTAAGAAACTGCCCATTGTGTCCAGGGGGAATGAATGAAGAAAGTGCCCAAGCCAGGCTAGAATTTCAACCAATCAATCAGTTGTATTTGATGAGTTGCCCCATTATCATACTACAAGCATGTGTATAAAACAAGTGTTCAATTATTTCGAATTGAATCATGTCAACAATAGGAAATGAACATATTTGAAAATACATTCATCGGCAGAAGACAACTGAACTAGAAATCCAAGCTGGGAGTGAATGACTGACTACCCACTGTGGTTGCAGAATGCATCACCTTCTGGAACAGCGATGATTAGGGGGCAATAAAACATTACGGGGAAGCCTGTTCCACTCTATAGCAGTGCGGCTGCTGAAAGAAAATTTCCCATTTCCCACATTTTTCCTGGCTGTTTCGGTCCTGATCTTAAATGGGTTATCACTGCGAGCAAAGTAAGTGGGAAAGCTGACGTGAAATAGGCAAAATCCCCCAAAATTGCTCAGAACAAGGAAGAGCGACAGGAGACTCAGAACCACCCTTCGATCAGTAAGTGAGTCCCAACCCAACTCAGCAATCATTGCGGAAACACTGGTTCTTCTGTTATCCCCTGCAACAAAACAGTGCTTAAATTGTAAAATAAAAACGGCCGGCTCCCAACATTTGAAAAGGGCAAGAGAGATTTGAAAAGGGCTTTTGGGCCCTTCGGTTGTCGGACATTTTATGTCATATTTCAAATTGATATGGGGTCTCCCCCGCAAAATTAAAGAAAACATTCCTTCATTCTATTCTTCCCTTCCTCTTCTGGTTTCTAACAGCATTCAAATTCCCGAAAGGTGGCGAAATGCACAGAGGAGCAAGGCTGCCACCTCTCAAAAGATAAAGGGCAGCCGGCTCTGGGAGCCGGCGCCCCAAGGGGCGGCCGGCTCTGAGAGCCCGAGGGAGCCCGCTCAATTTAAGCCCTGCATCAAAACGAGCTGCTCGTCGCTGAATTCTTTCAGAGCGATGCCTGCTGGTTCTTCTGTTATCCTCTGCAACAAAACGAGCTGCTCGTCGCTGAATTCTTTCTAGAGAGATGCAGTGCATCACCGAATGAGGATCCCATGCAGGAGATGCATACTCCAAAATAGGGCGTACCAAAACAAGAATACGACAGCTCGCGAATCTGTTTGAGGCATTTCCTGTAGTTTCTTTTCACAAAATGAAGGGCTATTGAGGCCTTATTATTATCATATGAAAATAGATGGCCCGTCAAGTCTGACCTCGAGCTGAATTTAACACCCAAGGTAAACAACCTCCTTAACGGGGAGCAGGGTACGCCCATTCAGTTCATAACTTTATGACACTCAGCACAACTGCTATAAAACCTGATAAAGGAGGACTTGTTTTCATTTAAATGCATTGACCACGTGTTGCACCAATCACCTATGACAATGAGATCACTTTGAAGGGCATTAGAGTCGGAAGAGTTAGAAATTTCTCTATAAATAAGGCAATCATCAGCAAATAATCTAACTCTGGAGATGACACAATTGGGTTAGAATTGATCTAGAAAGTGCCCACTAACGTGGGGGATTAATCAACAAAGTTCCCATTAACTTCGGGGAAATTACGCAAGAAAGTTCCCATTAACTTGGGGAAATTACTCAAGGAGGATTAATCAACAAAGTCCCCATTAACTTGGGGAAATTACGCAAGAAAGTTCCCATTGACTTGGGGAAATTACGCAAGAAAGTTCCCATTTACTTGGGGAAATAACTCAAGAAAGTGCCCACAAACCACGGGGAATTAACCAAGATTAACGAAGAAAGTGTTCACAAATTTGGGTGAATAAATCAAGAAAGTACCCAATATCACAAACCAAAGGGAATTATTCATCAAGAGATTGCCCACAACCAGGGGAATTAATCTAACCAAGAAAGAACCAACTAATCAGGTGGAATTTATCAAGAAAGTGCACATCAACCAGGGAGAATAAATAAAAAAAAAAAGAGTGCACCCTAACGAGGGGTAAATTCACGTAGAAAGTGCCCACAAACCAGAGGGTATTGACCAAGAAAGTGCATAGTAGAATTTATCAAGAAAGAAAGCGAATCAAATTAGTCCAGAAAGTGCCCACTTACAGGGAGGATTAACAAAAAACATACAAGGTTTATGCTTGTCTGCCCGACCGCAATCAATCACCCTCAAACAGAGGATGCCTCATTTTGATTAAATGAGACATCCTCTGTAGTCATTATTATGTGGGACCTGTCCCAGAAAAGCTGCACCCTTGCAAGCAAGCACTGAGTGAGGGGGGAGGGAGCAGGAACCAGTGGTGTTATGGCAGGGTTGCCAGCCATTGCCCAGATCTCATTTCCCTGACTTTTCCAGGTCTGTTGCCAGGAAATTCCAGGCCCTTTTCTGGCCTGATGTCTCATAAAACTGTCAATTTTCAGGATTTTCCTGAAAGAATGCCAAGAATTCCACAGCTTGATGAAAACCATTCATTTTGAAAAAGAAGCAAAAAAGCATTTTTGACAAAAATTGGCTCGAATGTTCCAAAACAGAGGCTCAAACTGAGTAATTTGACTGGAAAATTCCTTTTTGACATTTCGATCTCCCGGACTTTTCCAGGTTTGGCAGCAAAAGCCATCGAATTCCCTGACGTTCCCAGGTTTTCCAGGTTCTTTTTTCAAATTCCCTGACTTTTCCAGGTTCTGCAGGTTTTCCGGGTCGCTGGCAACACTGTATGGTAAAACTAACTCAAACCATACTCTGCCCACACGCCCAATGGGTATTAAATTGACCAGCCCATACGCCATATTTAAAAGCACTGAGCAATTTTTCTTTTGGCCATAGGCCCACTGCGTTAATTGAAGTATTTCGTAGACCACGCTCCGTGTGGGCCATATGGCCTCCGTTACGCCACTGCTGAGAACCTAAAATATCTGACCAATTAACGAGAATATCGAATTCTTGGGCCGTGTTGAAAGTTTTTTTTTTTTTTGAGGAAGAAAAGGTGGAAGATGAACTGAGGCAAAAAGAATCAAATCGAATTTTTAGTTTCGTAAAATATTACTGTATTTGCAAGAGTTAATCATCAAAATACATAGCTTTTCAGGCACTTGAGAAATCAAATCCGGGAAAAAATGTTGGGATCACAGCAACAACTATCATTCATTCACACACTGGACTGGTACAATGCCCTCCACATGCCTTCAAACACGAGGGAAATTTGAAGGATAATCAGGAAAAATTCAGGGTCCAATCTCACGTCATCAGACATTGGTCCAATTTTTTATCGACACAAAAATGTCGTGTTTTGCAGTGTTTTGTGTCATTTGAAATGAATGCCCCAAATAATAACAATGAACACCTCTGTCCGGAAGGCGGAGATAATGGTGGCCAGTGTTCACCATTTGTTATACGAGGTCAGATTGAGATTCTCATAGAAGGTAATGGACAACACGCAAGAGGAAAAGTTGCCAGATTGCAAGGAACAAAGGTCGCCAATTTAATGGACATATTTGTGTGGTGAAAATTTCATTTCTGTGCATACTGCCCCTTTTCCACTTTCAGCTGCACGTACGTGGGAGGTTCAAAAAGGTGGTGATGGCAACGGTATTGGTAAGTCGGGAGTGGGTTGACATAGGACCATTAAACTTTCTGGCACTTTTGAGGTACTCTTCCTTCACATTGATGGGGCATTTGCAACTTCCAAAGGAAAACGCACAAACGAGTGTTTTAGAATCTCACAGACCACCCTCCAACCTGCAGATCGTTGACATTTGTGATCGACTAGGTGTCTAAGAACTGTTAAGCCAAACTAGTCAGCTATTTTTGGGTGTGCTCCTATTGTTCATAGATCATTCCACTTGAAGATATGAGCTGAGAATGCCAAACACTCTTCCATTTAAATACACAGAAAAACTTTAATTTCTATGCCGAGAATGAAGCAGATTTCGACCGAGTTTTCATTGTTGAAAGAATTCTGAATTCACTGAGCACACTTGGGAGCATTCTTAGCTTATATCTTCAAGTGGAATGAGAAGGCTTTGGTTTTTAATCATGGTTGCTGCTGTTTTGAAAAATCGGAATTCCCTGAGTTTTCCAGGTTTTCCAGAAGGATTCTCAGTTTTTTCCAGGTTTTTTTTCCAGAGTTTTATCCGAGGACAAGACAAAAATGGGAGGGTGCAGACAAAAATTGCAAGACAAGAATGTTCTTCAGGTGTCATCGTAGGACATTTAAAAAAAATGTAAACTAAAAAAAATGTTATGAAATTCTGTTTTCCATTTTTTGGCTGGTTTTTCTGGAAATTTTCATTTTTCCAGGGTTTTTTCCAAAAATCCCTGAGTTTTCCAGGTTTTCCAGGGTGCGAAAAAAATTCCCTGAGTATTCCAGGTTGGTAGCAACCATGTTAATTTGTGTTCCAGCACAGGTTATGGAATTCCAGATGCAATAATTGATAAAAAAAAGTAATGCACAATGGCATGGCATGGATTCTGCTTCGATAATGCATTTGGAAATGCACTAAGCTCTGATAAGAGTTTGGAATTTCATGACCCATAGCTAAAAACCATTTGAAATTCCATAACCCATTGATAAAAAGTTTGGAATTCCATATATCCATTGCAAGAAAAACAGTTGGAATTCCAGAACTCATTGCGAGATAAGAAAGGATTTGGAATTCCATAAAGCCATGCTGAAAAACATTTGGAACCGGGAAGCCCCGTTAAAAAGCGGGAAGCCCCGTTAAAAAGCAATTGGAATTCCACAGCCCATTGCTAGCAAAAACGCATTTGGAATTTCACAACCCATTGATGGAGCATTTGGAATTCCATTAAGCCCTGCTGGAAAGCATTTAGAACTTCATTGGGCCTTGATAAAAAGCGTTGGGAATTCTGGATAAAAAAGCATTTGGAATTTCATAACTCCATTGCTGGAAAGCATTTGGGATTCCATATTTAGTCGTGAAAAGCATCTGGAATGTTATAACCTATCACTGGAAAGCATTTGGAATTCCATTAGTTCCCGCTAAAAAAAGAGTTTGGAATTCCATTGCCCACTGTCAAAAAAGTTAGAATCTCATAAAGTCATAAAGCATTTTTCATGAATGCAAGCCTTCTGTGATATTTTCCACATTCCGAACCATTTGATCCTTTCAGAACACGGCAGCAAAGTGCTCTTCTATCGACGGAATTGCTATTCTGGAGCATTTGACCTTCTTCTGGCCCGCCTGAGAGCTGGTGGCCTCTCTTGGGTCTGCTGTCTGCTCAGCATTTGGCCTCTTCTTCTGGCCCACCTCAGAGCTGGAGAAGACGGAAAGAAGGTGGAATTCAAAAACCGCCTTCTTTTCAGTGAGAGTGAGGCAAGAAATTCCAATTTCATTTTCGGTCCAATTCACTCTGCATTTTGCACACTGAAAATGGCTTCAGAAACTCCTTCCTTTTTCGATTCAAGAAGTCAAAACAGAACAATTTTCCAGCAAAGCTCAAGTTTTGCAGAGAAAGCGGCACTTAGAAAATCTCTCTCGTGATGTGTTTGCAGCGATGGAGTGAATACTAAGATACATAAAGAAGATGCTCCGATAGTTCTAAAATGTTAAGGGGGGAAAACCTTCGGATTGTTAAAAATGATTAAAAATGGTATGTTGGGGTTTTTGGTGATCATATGCACAAAACTTTCCTGATTCCAGTGGTGCAATCCGTTTTCTGAAATTCCACATGGTTTAGAAGTTACGGACAATAATGCGAAGGCACCTAAGTGAATTTTTACGCCATCGCGTAATCTATCGGTAAATTATGTCTTTCAGAAAAATGACCATTGCACAGAAAGGAAGCAAATTAGACAAAATTAGATCATTCTAGCCGAATCAGGAGCATTTTTTTTTATACAAGTATGCAAAATTTCAACCTTCCAATTCGCTCATAGGCTGAGATATGGCACAAAAAAGTTTGACGATGCC
Source organism: Sinentomon sp. SZTP_YWyxl (assembly GCA_030068105.1). Taxonomy (NCBI): domain Eukaryota; kingdom Metazoa; phylum Arthropoda; class Protura; order Sinentomata; family Sinentomidae; genus Sinentomon; species Sinentomon sp. SZTP_YWyxl. The sequence continues at coordinate 15,525 of JASGXE010009965.1, forward strand.
AAAATAAGTATTCCGAAGTTGAAAAAATTCTATGCTTCGCAAATCTTCAATTTCCTCGAAACTCCGATTTTTCATGTTCGGCAAACTTTTGAATGCAAAATCTCAGCTTGGGAACAACATAGAAGGTTACAAATTGGCATACTGATGTAAAAAAAATGTCCTGAATTACTGGAATGGTCAAAATCGC
>JASGXE010009966.1:0-15323 GCA_030068105.1 Sinentomon sp. SZTP_YWyxl
TTTTAACCGGAAGGGTCCTTGTTTTTAACATAATAGATTTTTCGCAGAGGACCAAGTCTGACGTCTGTGTTGTTTTTATTGCTAATTTTAAGTCTCTGGCAATTTTGTCCATGATTCCTGGAAAGAAGGGTAGTCAGGCACATACTAGATAAGATGATGCCTCTACTGGCCTCATTTCCAATCTTGCAGGGTTATGCCTTTTGCAGAAGAGCTGTTTTGCCATCTGGAGCTAAAACAATGTGGTGTTTCTTTCAAACCAAAAAAGAAAAGATTTTTGGTGGCAGCCAACTTAAGAACCAGAACACCTTATCAATGTTTAAAGCAGGACCTTGTCAATGTTTCTTCCAAATTATTGCTTTGCTTAGTTTCAGGTAGAGGTTGCCTTATCTAGATTACTTACCAAGTTGGAAACATGAGGAGGCAACTTTGGAGGTGGCTGAATCACGCCTGGAATCAAGGGACAGGTGGTTGAAATCTCCAAACCAGCTTTCTCGTCAGGTATCTCAGCTGAAAAAAAATAATCAACTTTTTGAGAAATGGATACCTACAACAAACTGAGCAGCACTTCTGAGAGTTGAGCGTCACGAGGTTTCACAGAACAATGACAAAATGCTTCATTCTTTACAAAGGTGGAAAGAATTGTAGACAAAGGGTGAAAGAATGCAAAGGTGAAATGAATGGTAGACAAGGTGGAAAGGGTGAAAAGAAAAAGACAGAGGGTGAAAAGAATGCGCAAAGGTGAAAAGGTGGAAATAATGGTAGACAAAACTTTTATTTAGCATTTTGTGTTTGTTTCAGTCAGGGTGTCCAATCTCTGACAAACTGTGAAACAAAAATGGAATGACAGGAAAATGCACAGAAACTGAATAAATGATTGAGAAATTGGAAATCTTTGTCAAAAGTCTCCGATAATTGCATTAACCTAATTTGATTCCTTCCGAAGCTAATCAATTTACATCTCTCTAAACAGATTCCAGTCCACAAAAAGAGCTTTCTGTTTTGATGCCCACATTAATTTGTATTCAACAAATTTTGTGATGGAAGGCAGACGTGTGATTTTTTCTTATCTGGAAATGTCGAGCTGGAACCATTGCCATTCATGAGGCACTTTTCATGGACATGCATTAGCAAAACTCAACTCCAATGACAGGCAAATAGCCTTTTGATGCAGCAGAAACTGCTCAAAAGCGAAGTAATGTCAGGTGAAGCTCAACTTCACCCATTGAGATGTTATTCAAGCTGGATTGATGGCATAACAGGCCATTAGATTAACACACCGAAATAGAAAAACTCCAAGTAAAATTTAAGCTAGTCAATTAGGAGTGGCGAATTAGGAATGGTGGTATTTGATGGGTGCATAAGTGTGCATAGAATTGCAGAATGATGCTTCTTACAGTGGAGTGTAAAAACTCCAGTGAGTCAGTGAGAGCAAGCCCTCGATATTCTTTTTTTACAAATACAATTTTTGGTTATTTGACAAACCTGTCATCTGCAGTTTTCTAAACTGCAGGGTACAAAAACTGGAATTTATTCGCCATTCCTAATTGACAAGTTTAAGTTTTACTTGGAGTTTTTCTATTTAGGTATGTTAGCCTAATGTACTGAACTGTTATGCCATCAATCCAGCTTGAATAACATCTCAATGGGCGAAGTTGACCTTCACCAGACATTACTTCACTTTTGAGCAGTTTCTGCTGCTCAAAAGGCTATTTGCCTGTCATTGGAATTGAGTTTTGCTAATGCATGTCCATGAAAAGTGCCTCTCATGAATGGCAATGGTTCCAGCTCCAGATTTCCAGATAAGAAAAACATCACACGTAAAATCTCACCATAACTGCCTTCCATCACAAAATTTGTTGAATACAACTGTGGGCATCAGAACAGAAAGGCCACAAGATCAAAACCAAGAGTACCAGCACATCTATAACGATACACAACAGACTGGCAAAGCCACCTGTCGATTTTGAGTGGTACAATGCATTTTATGGTGAAATTACATCCAGAATAAAAATTCTGTGAACTTTTGAGTTCCCTTCATTATGTTCGGTTTGGTGGATCCATCTAAAAATTGCCTTTAATGTCACCAATGTATTCCTTCCAGCCCATGTATTCCTTCTATTATTGGGGAATTATTTATGTGAAGCCACTTTACCCAGATGTATACTTCTGGACCTAAAGCACATTTGGGCCAAATTTTTACACAAAAACTGCAAACTAGAAGGCACAACATATTCGCAACAATCAATTCGAATAGTGAGTGACTCGCAAAAAGTAAAAAATAAATCACAGATCTGATGTCTCTCAATCTGGGATGTCCATGACCATCAGGTAACGATATCACCGATGGCCAACAAATGTAGGTAACATTGATGGTATTTCATCAGATCTGCAGAAAATCAAATGTGGACATTGCCAGTGGTTGAGTGCAAAAATGAAAACCAAGGCAATTTCACGACCGAATACTAGGTACTCTACCTGCTTTCGTGCCTAATCTCTAATAAACAGTCCTTAATCGCTTCCAAATTCATGGTAGGTAGTCAGTAATTTGAAATGGAAACATCATCACTTTGGCCTGGGCCCACACAATTTCCTGTCTTTTTTTACGGTTGGACTTCACAGAGCAATAACGACGTATCTTCAATGGTCATATTCCCCATTGTCATTCACACTCAGCCAAGACTCGATAACCAATTCAGCACCTGTTGCATGCAATGCAACAATGGAAAAGGATTTGTTTGGGTTGTGTTGAATTTTAAAAAATTTTCCTACCACAAATCAATTACCTATTATTTAATTGAATCAATTAAATTTCTATTGAATTTTGAAGTTTTAGTAGAGGTTAAATTTTACCTTTGTTGGAAATTTGTTTGGTTTTTCCCAATTCCTAAGGTTTTGGAAACCTTCTGTGCAAGCTTTGTTGGCAAATAAAATTATAACTGGGATATCCCAAACCTGTTAAGAACAAAAGTTTATTTACATCATTGTACCTTGAATTATCAATGCCCTATCGATGAAGACAGTGTTGGTTAGATGAAGAGCTGGAGCCACTGAATCTGAATCCACAAATTTTATGAAGCAGATTCTTGTTGTAACATGGACAGCTACATCACGACTGAAAATAAACACACAAACAGATAGTGAATTTTATAGATGGAACACCAACAAAGTCTTTGTTCGTGATCTTTGAAGAAGTTTGTTTGGAATTATGAAGTAACAAACAAATTAAATTTAGAAAAATTAGAAGAAGAAAAAATCTTTGACAGAACACAAATGGGTGGCAATTAAAAAGCTAGTGCAGGATGAATGGCCCACAAAACAAATCTTGGAAAGTTTCCTTGAGTTTTGTCGGAAATCATGTCAGTGCTTTGTGGATAATACCATTCAGCCTCTCTAACTTGTGATGTAAGGTTTTGGGAATAACTTGGAAAATACCATAAAAACACAGAAGGGAAAGCCAGCAATGCGATATAGCCACAACAGACAAGTCTCCGCAAGCGGCATCAGAGATTGGCAAAACGAGTCTGAAAAAGTTTAGTGGGAAATTGGGGTTCTCCCATGGGGGTGAATTCCGGGTGGGTATTCAGTCTCCTGGAGTAGGTACATTTACCTGCAAGGACTCTGGTTTCGGGTTGAAAGGTAGGCCACTTCGATTCAGTCAATAACACATACAAAAGAAAGACAGAGCAATGTACCAAAAGACATACTTATGCCCAGCAATGTACCAATTTCAGATTGAACATTGAGCTCATCCTGTTTTCAATTGACTTAGTTATAATTAAACAGAGAATTTTGAGAATAATTGGTTTTTGCATTGGCAGACAGGGCAGCCCACTGACAAATGCAAGATGCATGCATAATACGGGTCTTACGTGTGCAAAAATATCAACATCGGCCAAAGGAAGTGATGAGAGTAGTTGTCAAAGGAAAGCATGCAATTTTTTATTTTCTATTGGCCTAAATTTTCAAATGAAGGATGCATAATTTCCTATTCTACCTCTGTTTACGGTAGAAGTATTACATTTGAGGAGACATGAAGTTTCATACTTGCCACTGAGAGGCTTGAGTATAGAAAAGAAGACCTTCTGGGTATTGTTTTCAGGACTGCATTTTAACACCTCTGATCAACCTTATGACCCCACAACAACAATTTTTCACTGCAAAGTAAGTATCCAGTTCAGTTTCCTACTTTACTCTGGCAAAACAGCAAAAAAAAATTCCGGACAAAAAGCATAGGTACTGAGCATAGATCGGAAGCTGGGTTGGTATATGCCAATGTCAAGACACGAGCATCATCAGCCAACCACAATGAGATTGGGCCGGAAACACTAGCAAGTCAATTTGGTAGGATGTTCCACTATCCCAGGCAAGCAGGAAGAAATTACTGTATCCGGTAATGAAACAAGCTATCCGGACAGTTAACCTCTGCCAGTCCGGAGCGCCATATGTGGCATCCATATAGATGCATTGCACAAACCAGACACAATGCTTTTGCAGTGACCCAAGACCAGAGAGCCACCATTGGCACCCTGCCATTCCAGACACAAAGACCAGACATGCAGTGGAGATACTGGTTTAGTATGAGCAGAGTGCCCTATGTGGCGCTCTGGACGTGCGTGGCCAATCCACATGCTTGCATCTGGCCTCTTCCAACCCGCCACATATGGCGTTCTGTACTTGGTGACAAAGGAGCTGATTTTAACTGGACCTAAAAAGATTAAGGGTAGGGATGGACAGGGTTACACAAAGTCAATTGGAGCCGCGGGGAGAACTGGAGCATGGATTTTGAGCCTGGTCATGGCTCAAAATTTCATGCACCAGGACCAAAAACGACTTTTTGCAACCCTGCCGCTGTCTGCCGCACACCAAGTCTGCACAAAGAAATCCAAACAAGGACATAAAACAATTGCCATTCCGAAAAAGATGTCTTCATTTAAGGTGATTCATTTAAGTTCATTCTGAAAAGAGATGGGGAAGGCCTGCCCATCTGTTAAAGGAGGTTCGCAAGAAATAAGTAGGTACCTATGTTCACAAATTTGAGTAGGTACCCAGCGAAGACTCTGATGTGGAAAAAAGATAGGCCCATCCCATGTCACGTGAGAACATTCTTTGTAGGTACCAAGAGAGTTTCTGGCACAGAGTCAACACTGGTAATAGGGCCTGATGAGACATTTTTGAAATCTTTATATTTTACGACACAAATCAGTTATCCAAAACTGGTTGGGTGTGAATGTAAATTGTAAATATCTCATGACCTGGATCATGCTCCTGGTATTCCTTCAATCATAGATTTCTCTAAAATCATGGCAAAAATGTGTCATCATAACCCCATGGTTTGGCGTAATGACGATACGAGCACTGGGTAATTAACCTTTTGCTTACTCCGAAGTTTTACAGGGAGGCAGTTGCTGTTCCGATTGTTACGCTCACGTAATTTTGCTCCAAGTAGATATAAAAGCCGGTTGGTTTTCTGCATTAGAATGAAGTTTGCATCCGGTGCTCGGCACATCTGATCCCTGTTTATTACGCTCACGTAACAACCGTCATACGGGGTCACCCACACCTCTTGCAATCCGCCTCACAGGCACGGAAGAAATTCGGTTTTCTTTTTCTGGGAAATGTTTGTGTGTTGTTTTCAATATTGAGAGGCAACCCGCGAGGTGAAGAAGATGATGTCAACGTACATGCTGGGGGGAGGCCCAACGTATCCAAAATTCAAACCGCCATCGGAAACGCATCACGCGTTTTGCCGATACAGGCCGTTTTGTTACGCTGGCGTAACATGACGGGAAAATTGATTTAAAAGAAAGAGCGCGCTGAGGAAAAAACTGCCGCTGTTCTTTGTGAGTTTTATGAACAAATGGGACGCTCTTCAAATGCAGATTCGACATGACTGGTGGTGGACTGTATGCAAGGCATGATAGACTTGGGAAGGAGGTTCACACCCACAGTTACCCCTCTCGTATTCCTCTTTCCTTCCCTGTATTTTCTTCATTCCGAAACAGATTCTGCGATCCTGGAGTTTTGTTCAGCGGTCATTTTGAACTGACTGCACGGTTGCTCTGGCCGTTTGGCAAAAAAGCATTTCATCTGTTGAGAAGAGAAGGACTCGAGGAAGGCGCAGCAGAATAAATGAGTATTTGATGATCAAAAGGAATGCAAGATGAAGGGACAATGCATTTTCATGACGATGGAATTTGAAAATTGATTGCTGCTAAATGAGAGGTCATGAACATCTCTTTGGTGAAACAATTTTGACTTGTTGACAGTCAGATGACTTCTGGTTGCATTCCTGAAGCGATCATGGGAACAATTAATGCTTATTTTGGATTCCAAGGACCACTAATCCCAGGGACCATCTCATGAATCTTTCCTTCAAAGATTTTTTTGCCATATATTTGCATTTTTCAGGCCATTGCTGATGGATTTTCGCATTTTTTATTTTTGCCGAATGTGGAGGAGCATTTCATCTACCCAATTCTGTGAAAAACCAAAAAATGACATTTTCTCCCTCAAGGGCTGTCGTCACGTGACTGCCCTTAAGGATGTTACGTCGACGTAACAATCGGTTTCAAAAGGTTAAGAGACAACCAAATGCACTGCATAGCAATGTTTTAGTTAGGTAGAAGCAGTTTTGTGGCTTCATAGGGTAAAGATGAGACACAACTACGTATGGTTTGGATGAGACAACAGGTCTCCATGAGTAGGTAGGTAGTTTTGTTAGTGGCCCATTGTGTATACTCATGCTTAGGCCTATACTGATTATCGTCAAAAGTAAGATTCATTCTACCTTCACGATTTTCGATTGAAATCACATCAGATTTGTGAGCAATCAACATTCAAAATTTTGTTTTTTTGGATGACAAAACAATATCCCAAACTGTGGTTTTGATGCTATCAAGACCCCTGGAAAAATGCCAAATTCCCCACTGGAAATGCGCGTCTCTGAATTAGGTGCCCTGTCAAAATACTGATTTGCAGAGTTGTTTTTCATGAAAATTAAAAAACTCTCCACATTAAAAGTTAAGCTTTTTGCTTGAAAAACAACATCCCTTATTGTGGTTTTGATTAAAACAACACCTTCGTGGAAGCAATTTTACGAAAATTTTGTCTTAACCTCTCAACATAACCCAACCTGTCTCAACATTCCCCCTCATTGCAGAATCGCCTTCAGCATAATATTGAGACAAAATTTCTAGCCCAAAAAAGGCAAGACCAATAACCAAAAACCACCATTTGGCAGGTTTGTTATCTGTGTAAAAGTATAACTTCTGAAAAAGTAAAAGTAGAATATAAGTTTTCATAATTTTGGTTTTCAGGCTATTTTGATAGAATATATTTGCTCGCAATATTTCGGGGCAATTTTGAGAGACATTTTACAAGGCACAAAATGCAGAATTTTCTGGGGATGCGGGACATCATTATTTCACAAAATAACACACAGGCCTATGGGCATGTAATCTGTTGTTTGTCTTTGTGCATTCAATGGACCCTCAGTTTCCTAAAATCCATCCCAAACAGAAACATTTGGCATATTGAAGTGGTTAAATGGAAAAGTGCCAATTACCTACACTGTTGTCAGAAAATGCACGAGGCTATTTGAAAGTACCTACCTACTCATGTCTGATGTTGATTTCAGCACTCATGTTAGGACCCATAGAATCTGAAAACCATTTTTATGGCCAGTGGCCAGTAGACATGAAATTAACACTGGATTTTCGAGTTTCGTCATTTCCCGGTGTCTCATATTTACCCTGAAAAATCACTTGCCACATCAGTATCCCCTCTGAGCTAAGGCTTCAGCTGGCCTGCATGGGCCGCTGCATGCTAATTAAGTGTGAATGAAGTACCTATCTACTCTGTTCTTGCTGAAGGGAGGTACCTACCTACCTATTCGATTAATTATTGCCTTTGGTAATGTTGCAAATGTGCAAAAAATATACCTAAAAAAGTATCAGCTACTTCAAACTTACATAGTTGGGTACATCCGGATGTCGATGATTGCTCCGAAGAAACCAAATAAGGCTGCCATTTGGTCTTTGGTGGCCTGAGGTGCAATATTTGTGATTTGGATAATTTTCGTCGCCATGACTGAAATTCAAAATCTGCCAGAATGGAACAAGTGTGCCTGCTCAGACATATGTTTCATGCAAATAAAAAATCCAAATAAGTAGGTATCATAGAAACACTATAAGGTACAAATTTGATTGCGGTAGTGGGGCAGGAAGGCCTAGGCCAACTGACCTAACCTTATCTACGTGATAGTCCACTGCCCACTTGAACATGTTGCATCAGACACTTTGCCTTGGACAAGACAAACTTGTTTAATGCTCACCTTGATTCATTGGTGTTTTCTCTGCGTTCAGCCTCTGTCCCAGAGTTTCGCCATCTGGCTTTGAGACTTTTGCAGATTGGTAATCTCGCAACTTTGCCTGAATTAGCTGATGTTGATAAGAAAATGTAAACAAAAATGACCTTACAACCAATTTTTTTTATTGTTGAGGGTTTCATTCAATTCTTGAAGGGTCATTTTTTCAAACTGGTTGTAATTTGTGCATTATCCATCCACCTAATCATGAAAAATCCTCAATTGAGCAGGTACACACTGGGTGTCTCAAAATTAAGTTACCAAAATTTGTGGAGATCTTTTAAATTTGTGGAGATGTTCCTGGCGGCAAAACAATTCGAAAAATCAGTAAAACGTTTTTGCTCTGGGCCCCCATTTCCATGTAACAGCCTACCAAAGTCTCTAAAATGGGACCATTTGGGGTACCTGGGTGCCTACCTACTTATCCCCTCACGCCCGAAATTACGAATTCGGGTTTTGCAATGGTATTCCGCAATTTTCGGCACCAAGAAGTGTCGCTCCCGCCGGAATTAATAATTTTTGAAAGGATTTTCGAAAAACGGAAAATGCAGAAATGCATGCATTTCCCGCCCAACAAAGCCAGATTTCTGCTCTGTGTCAATAAAATCACTCATATTTTGATGTTTTCAACCAATAAAAACACTTTTGCACAAAAAACTGGCCAAAACACACACAAACCACTGAAAACCGTAAATGTAAATGTAAATGAGATTAAATATATATATAAACAGAAAAATTAAACAGAAAACCGCACCAAAATTGAGCAAAAACTGAAAAAAAAAAACAGGAAATTTCAACACGACGCCATTTCAAAACGAATGCAGCAAATCGAGCGAAATAAGCGTCTGCTAAATCGCACGTCTTTCAACTTTTCGAAAATTCAAATTTCGGCGGCCGGCAGATGTCGCGCGATCGCGAAAAAAGGTGCCTTCAACAGGAACTCAAGAAAAAACCCGGGAAATTTGAAAATTGCGCCAATTTGAAACGGTTGGACCGTTTTTGGTGGAATAAACATCGTCTGGATCGCTGTTTATTCCTCTTTCCGACCATGAAAATTTTCGCCGACGCGATTCGCCGCATTTGCGGCGATAAACCCATTTAATTCCATGGGAATTGAGCGCGTACGGCAGTCGGAAAATCGCAACAGCTTTATACGTGCGTACACCGTACGGCAATCGGAGCTGTCCGTAGCACTTTGTGGCGCATATGGCGTACGGCAATCGGGCTTGACCGGTTATGGGGGAGGAATGATTTCACTGTAGAACCGTCAAATTTTCTAGACAGGTTCTACAGAACAAGGGAAACACAACATGTTCAGTGATAAACCCTTCGAGCCAGATGCACTTTCAAGCGTACGCAGCCTTATCTTTGTTCGGTATCGGTATCAGATTTACTCTGTTCTACAGGTTTTCATGCCATAAAGGCAATCATCAATTGTGAACAGCAGAGGTTCATCATATACCAGGGAAGGGAGGGGAAGGGATGGGAAGGAAACGCGACCGTCGGCTGCATTATCGAAAGGAGGGGTAAAGGGAAAAGGAGGGGAAAGGACCGCGAAGAGATCACCGGAATGTGGATGGGGGCTAGTCATATAGCAATCACTTCAGACACCCAAGCAGACACACGCACATACACAACCAGGCAAGATCCAACCTTGAGCAAACTCTAACACTCATTTCCTCATGCATAGGTACCCAATCACAATCTCAAAAAAATACAAAAAGTGGAAAAAACTAGTAAAAATAGAACTTCCCGAGAAGATGGGGATGCAGGTGGAATGTAAAAAAAGAAAAGCAAAAAAAGAAGGAAAAAGGAAAAAAAAGAAAAAAAGAAAAGGATAAAAAAAGAGGAAAAAAAGAATGAGAAAAAAAAAAAAAAAAAAAAGCAAAAAAGAAAGAGGAAAAAAAAAACGAGAAAAAGGAGTGGAAAAAAAAACAGAGAAAAAAGAAGCAAAAAAAGGGGGATCTGAAATTTTGAAAGAAAGTCACAATTTAGATTTGAACAACTGATTCGAGAGAAGACTGGCAGGTACACGGAATGAAAGAATAGGTAGGTAGGTAGGTACCTACTTCAAGGTGATCTTGGATGGCAAATAAAGGCAAAGTTTGAAACACGATAAGGGATGAGAGCATTTTAGAGCAATACGTGAGTGAGTAGGTACCTACCCTATCCAGTGCACTACAATCATTGTTCCAGCGGTTGTTACCAGAAATTTGTGGCAGTTCCATGCTCCTGCAGGGGCAGGTTTCGATCGCTTTGGCGGCTTTGAGGACCAAAGAACAAATGAAAATAATTGAGGAATTCAGGAGAAATGATGGGTAGGTTTTCGGCAGGTAGCTTTCTAATCAGTTGTTGATTTACCGATAGGTACACCGCACCTTCAACACTCATATAGTAGGTACGTTCGTAGTCATTTTTTAACCGTTGAGAATTACCAATTTTGTTTTTAGCAATCCATTTCTTTTCAATTATTGTTTTTTGTTAGAGCAACATGAAATTTTTTTTCTCCAATCCACTTCCGCAAGAGCATCTCTGATTGGCTGTTAAGGGCATTCTGGCTAAATTCAACATCTAGTTTTATAATGCCCCGTTTTTCCAACACAGATCAAAGTGGAGATGATCCGAGATCAAAATGTGTTGAGATTTTCAGCAATCTGAGGCGATCAAGAGCCATCAGAGGCACTGATCTTGGATCAGAGAGGATTTCTGATCAGTTTCTGAAGCACTGTGCTCTGCATTGGAGTTCTCATGTGCATTTTGGTTGCCATGGCAACAGATAACGTTTGCGAAGGAGTCTCCTACCTTTCAGGGACTTTCAAGCGCGCGTCGGGTAAGTGCAGTATAAACTGAAATGACTAAAAGTTTCCAGCAATAGAGGGAAGTATCATAATGATATCGCAACAGACTCCGGACTCGCAGGTACCGGTTCAAGCCCAGAGGTGAACGCAAGTTTTTCCGAAATTAATGAGTGATCATTTGGCTGTTACCTATTTTAAGAGTGGATTTTGGCTAGTTACATGTCAAATTTTGTGAACTTGTTGCAGTTGTGTCAACTACAGATGCAGAAAAAGCAGTTCGGCGCAGTGAGCAGTTTTCGTGCCTTCATCGTTTGTCTTCTGCTTATTCTTTCGGTCACAGTTCCAAAGACCTGACTTCGCCTGGAGGAGACCAAATTTGTGGACGTGATTTGCATGGGGAGATGGCAAGGTCGCTCCTAGTCAAGTAATCCCCAGTTTTCTTTCATTTGAAAAGGCTCAGAAAAAAGAAAAAAAAATTCCGATCGATGAACAGGGCAACAAATATACTGTTGTATCGGGAAGTTTGTCAGGATGTGCTGGGTAATTTGTTTCCTCTTTTTATTCCTCTAGGTGGGTGGGGAGGTTTTTTGTAGCCATGTTTCACGGGTAGATCCCAGCTTGGGATGGCTTTGTTGACCGCCGACAAAATTTGGTTGGTTGGAGCCCTTTAAGTTAGAAGGGCGAGTTGGTTCCATCAAACTGATGGCGACGAAAGCTTCTTTTGGATAGGTAGAGCTAGTGGCAACACTGACGGTTTGGATCTTGTTGGGAAGTAACTCAACAGAAGGTTGAGTCCTCAAGAGGGAAGAGACACCAGGGTTTCAGCTGAAGCAGATCTGAAGACCTTACATATTGCAACGTGGAAGAGAGTTGAGGAAGACAAAACTTTGGAGAAGTTTTTGTTTTCAGCTTTCCCTTTGGACGGAGACAGCAATGGATTAATGTCCCAGGAGAAGCAATTATTGTTCCTTTGAAGGTGAACTTTCCCATGAAGAGGAGAAGTGGACAGAGTTTTGTGGAAGTGAATGTAAGTTGGTATTTACTTTGTTAGAGATTGAATTGTGTTCCTTTGATCTTTAGTTAGAAATTTTGCATTGAATGTTTGTCACTAATCTTCTTGTTCTATTTAATTTGACATTAAAATTTAGGGATCACAGGAAATAATTCTGTGGTCACACACATGTCTAAAATGTGTAGGAGTCAGAAAATGGCATTTTGAGAAAAATGAATGTTTTTGTTTCAGTGTTGTATTTTGAAGAAAAGGTGGTGAATTTGACAGAGATTGTCAGCGACATATTTTTTTGGACTGCCTTTCACATTGATTGAGCTTACAGGTTTTTTTTAAAAGGCCGTTTTTATGACTTATCCCCTTTTGACATGTGTAGGGTTCCCGCAACTTTGTGGAATTTTATTTCCCTGACTTTTCCCTGACCCATGCTGATTCGTTTTCCTGACCAAAAAGAAGTGTCACTTTCAAATATAGGCAACCTAATAAACTAAAATAAACAAGTGTGATGGCTTGGGATTTTTGGATGTTGCGGCTTTGTGTCGGGCATTTGTTGAACATCTTTCTTCTTCACCCGCATCGAAGGTTGGTATCGTTCCTGACGCGATAAAAAGTGTTCAGGTTGATATTTCTGGGATAACACATGAGCTGTGGAGATGAAGCCGTGCTGAACAGCTGTGACACGCCATAGGTGTTCGGGGTCAAAATCGTCAAAGAAGAAAGATGTTCAAGTGTGATGGCCTCCCCTACAGCCATTCCCAATCCGCCGAGATCTCACGATTTCATTTGTTTAGGTATTTTGGTTTATTATGTTTGTTATTCAGAATAAACAGGAGAAAAATGAATTGTCTGATTTCTGCTCTAACTAACAGGAATGTCATTTCATGCCAATCTTTGTCACGTCACAATGATCAGGTTTTTGTCAAGCGACTTTTTCAATTTGTCTCTCCAACTAACTGAGATTTGCATAGGCAACAATATTCAATGGATATATTCTCCAGGCCGATTGTCAACAAGGCAAATTATCTTCATTGGAAAGATGAATTAAAAAAATCTCCCAAAATGTGATCATTCAGACGTGACTTCAAATGAAAAATTCATTGCACAGGTCAAAAACCAAGTTAAAAATAAAAATTATTTCACCCTTAACCTCCCAAGGAGTCCAATGGACCTCCTTTCCACCAGATAATAAACTTTATTGATTGCAAATTCTCTTCAACTTGGGATTTGCAAGTCGTTCCATTTTTCCGCAATCACAAATTCATCACCATCTAAGTCGCTCAAGGCAGTATCCTTTAGTCAGCAGATAAAAAAATCTTGACTTTTCTTCAGAACAGTCCAGAAATGCACGATTATCCGTTGGTCCACCAATCAATTTGGATGACCAAATTTGAAGTTTCGTGAAGTTTTGAGTTCCATAAAGGAGGTTAAGGGTTAAGATCGGTTCAGTTCCAAAGACCTGTCTACATTTGGAGTTGCCAGGCGGTATTCCCTAAAATATGGATACCTGGACACCTGGATACACTACTTGATACCCCCACAAATCGGTTAGGTTTGGGCAGCAGAGGTTAGGTTAGGTTTGGATAGGATAGTTTAGCACAGGATATGTTAGGTTAGGTTGGGTTAGAAGGGTATCCAAGGAGGTATCCACTATCCAGTTGGGTGTCCAGGTATCCACATTTTAGGGACCACCTTGCCAGGCCGTCTTCAGGGACGTAGGTACCTAATTTGTGGACAATATAGGCTACACTGCAAGCAGTACATTTGCAGTGAGCAACAGGCAGATACCAGGTAGTAAGTAATAGGCAGTTGGGGCAGGTAGGCTTGGTCATTTGGTTAGCTTTAATGAAGAAATAACGAAAGGAGACGGCAAATCACGTCCGTGAACTTATGCCCGGTTGCACCAACGTGGATCAAGCTTTGATCTCGGATCAAGCTCGGATCCTGGATCAGACGATGTTAAAACCCTATGCTTGATCTCGGATCAGTGTTTGATCCGAGATCAGTGCTTGATCCTTGTTGGTGCAACTGGGCATCAGGGTTGAGCATAGGGGGGGGGGGTAGGGGGGGTTACCCCCCCTGGCCTTCGGCCGAGGTTACCCCCCCCCCCCAGCCTTTTTCCGACGGTACCCTTGGCCGAAGGCCAAGGGTACCGTCGGAAAAAGGTGGGAAAAGAGTCCTGGTGTGTGTGCAGGGCACACACCAGGACTTCAATAGGAGCAACATTGTTTCTTTGTACTTTCTGTTTTGTTTGTTTTGTTTTGTTTTTTAATTCCAAAAATCAAGACGAGAACATGATGTTATTTTATATTTTCTCCAACAAAAATTAAGACAAACATTTTTGATAAGAAAAACATTTTTTCATTTGATTTCATTCAATTGTAAGGTCACTCATTGTAAAGATTTCAACCAACCTCGCAAAAATCCAAGATCACGACTCACATCCAGTGATGATAGAAGGATCAGATCATCAGAACCAGAAAAAATATCCATTCCATCCACAGTTGAGATGCAGAACATACAAGTGCCACCGGATGAAAGAAATTGTACCAAATTAAGTTTCAAGACATGGCACAGAACAATATAATAATTCAGTTTCGTGATTCCTAGATAAAAGTTTTGATTCCCCTGCCGGAAAAAGGCTAGGGGGGTAACCTCTGCCTTTGGCCGAGGTTACCCCCCTCTACCCCCCACCCTAGAATGTTGCTGTCAAAGTCCTTCCTGGTGTGTGCCCTGAACACACCAGGAAGGACTTCAATAGCAACATTCTGTTTCTTTTGTAATTCCTGTTTTGATTCCCCTGCTGGAAAAAGGCTAGGGGGGGGGGTAACCTCGACCTTCGGCCGATGTTACCCCCTAGCCTTTTTCCGAGGGAACCCTTGGCCGAAGTCCTGGTGTGTGCCCTGCACACCCAAGGACGTCAATAGCTACATTCTGTTTCTTTTGTACTTTCTGTTTTGATTCACAGAAAATGGTAAAATGAAAAAAAAACTCATCCAGAAAGTCGTGTCTGACAGCTATTTCCTTGCTCCATCTATTGCGACTGCAAACCCTCCAGGATAAGGAAAAAAGGACCTGAAATGTCGTAAAATGGCATCTGAGGACCCCTAATTTTTCAAAAAAGCTTCAGCTTTTGGGGGACGCTGTCCCCCAA
>JASGXE010009967.1:0-15641 GCA_030068105.1 Sinentomon sp. SZTP_YWyxl
TTTTGATCAGTCATGCGCGGCAAAATTACATTCGAATTTTACTTGCCTTTGCCTCAGCCGGTCGCGCCCGCCTCGTGGTGTCGGGTGTGGATGCCTTTGAATGGATTCGTGCATTCATGCAGGACACAAACACGTTCAGTTATTTGGTTGGCTTTTGACTTTTGCAGGGGCCCCAATGGGGGTTTGGGGACGCGGCTCGCGTCCACTTGGTCTCATGGTTGGATTTACACTGGATACAATCGACATCCCTGGAGGAAAATTCATACACTCTATATTTTCGCATGTGGAGTGGGAAAGATGATGTCCTTGTTTTTTTTGTCATCAAATGTGTTTGTTCCTCTCCACGATCTGCTAAGGAACGCCAAAATTGATCCAAATTGGACCCTGAAATTTCAAAATTTTTCCAGCTTCTGGGGGGCTCCGCCCCCCAGACCTTCACCCACACATTGTCAGTGTCTCAAAAAGTGTTCTGTGGTCTCAAAATGACTTTCCTTCACCTAGACATAATATCAGTGTCTCAAGAAGTGTTGTGTGGTGACATAAAGTCTCTACTTCACCCCAGTGTTTAAAGTGTACCAGAAAGGGGGCCGGTGCGCATTCCCGAAAAAAGGGCACATAAAGTGGGCGCAGCCCACTCGGGGGGTCTGGGGGGCGGAGCCCCCCAGCAATCGGGGTCTGGGGCGGAGCCCCAGCGGGGTTCCAAGGGGCAGAGCCCCTGGCGGGGGTCTGGGGGGCGCCCCCCAGACCCCCCGAGTGGGCTGCGCCCACTTTATGTGCCCTTTTTTCGGGAATGCGCACCGGCCCCCTTTCTGGTACACTTTAAACACTGGGGTGAAGTAGAGACTTTAGTCACCACACAACACTTCTTGAGACACTGATATTATGTCTAGGTGAAGGAAAGTCATTTTGAGACCACAGAACACTTTTTGAGACACTGACAATGTGTGGGTGAAGGAGAGACTTTTTGAGACCACACAACACTTTTTGAGACACTGACATAATGTCTAGGTGAAGGAGAGACATTTTGAGACTACACAATACTTTTTGAGACACTGACATAATGTCTGGGTGAAGGAGAGACTTTTTGCTACCACACAACACTTTTTGAGACACTGACATACTCGTTATATCTGGGTGAGGGAAAAAACACACCAGTTCCGTCTACAGTTACCTAGAAATTCCCGGCTAAAGAATTGAGCCTTCATGGCAGAAGAAGATTGGTGGAGAAAGAAAGAGTGGCACTATTAGAAGCAAATATGTGCTCTTGCTCTTTTACATACTACTATGGAAAAATGGAAGGTCCTGTCCTGTCCTGTCCTGTCACATCATCATCCACCACCCTGTCCAGGTTTGGTTGGTGCCAGACTCGGGTGTTAACACTTCCAGGAAATTGATGACCTCTAGTCGCAGAAACCAGCTGTTGAGGTCACTCCAGTTCATCTGCAGATTTTTCCAGAGGGGGAGGCATTGGCCAACTTTTGCCTGCCTGGCATCAAACAAGGAGATCCTGCATCTGATGGGAGGATCTTTCTTTTCCAAAAAGTGCCTCAAACAGGGTTAGAGTGTGCGCATGCTGGAAAAAGTTGCAACATCAGAAAATATTATTCGAGGTGATTGAGCGGCATTTTTTTTCACCAGAAAAGGCATTATGTCAAGGCACTTTAAAAATCGAGGGTGCAAAGTGAAGTGCTGACTGACTAGTCAAGTGACCCACAAACAAACCGCCAGGGTGAGGCAAAAGGGCACTGAAAAAATCTGATAGGCCACGTTGATATTTTCGAGTTGCATGTTTTTTCTTTTCTTTTCTTTTGAAACACACTGAACATGGTTTGGAAAGAATTCTGCTAAAAATATTTTGACCGATTCAGAATTTTATGAGAGCTGCTAACTTCCTTTTTCCTTCTTGCTTTTTTATTCCAGGGTTTGTGCACCTGAATAAATGCCAAAGCTAAAATATTAATTTGGCACCGGCCAACTTCCAATACGTATAATCTTTCGTTGTGTGACATCTGGCATACCACAGGGGAGTGTCCTTGGTCCAACAGTCTTTTCATGTTCATAAAGGACATTCCTGTCGATCTCGATTGTTGGGCCTTTTTATTTGCGGATGATTGCATGATCATCAACGAAATTTCGGAGCCATGCCATATTCAGTCCATCCAAGATGATTTGGACAGATGAGAATTGAGAACTGGTGGAGCACAAATTGGGGCATGCGCCAAACTCAGTGTTGCAAAGTGTGTGCTGCTTTCCTTTTCCACATGGGCATTTCCTCTTGTTCACTCTTACAGACTGAAGAACACTGAATTGCCATATTCTCACAGTGCCACTTATCAGTGAACTTTTTATTTAGATGGAGCTTTCTTGCCATGTGCAGGAGGTTGCCAGGCTTATCGGCCTTTCTAACTCTGTATTATGTTGACGATTTGGTTTTGAAAAAGGAATGTTGCATTTAAGCGCCGTTCTATTGAGAAACTAGAATCGACATTAATTAACATTCGAACTGAGAGGTTCTAGCTCAGCCAGTACCAAACACTTTGACCACTGACAAAGACGCACCGCACCTCTACAAAAAAGCCAGAATGCGCGGCTCAAGCAAATAAATTACCTGCCTACAAAAGTAAGTGGTATGGTTTAGCAAGTTTTCCAGAAATTACAGCTTCGTTTCTGTCTGTCCCCCTCACACTTGCATCAGTTGCCACATGAGAGGGAGCTCCGATAGTGGTGGCAAGATGAGTCTGCTGCAATTCCTGGCACCGGATGAACCAAAAAAATGAAAAAATATCTAATCCCCCCTTTAGAAAACAAATTCAGGCAACTGATAAAGTGAGAGGGTGACAGACAGAAATGAAGCTGTAATTTCTAGAAATTTTGGATCAACCATACCACTTGCACGTATTTATGTTGATTTAGGGAGTAACACAATTGCACGATTCCAGGGAAACATTTTCAGAAAATAGCCGCACTCTGAGCCATGCAATCGTGTCTCCCTTATGCCATCAGTAGGTGGCACAGGGTGTACCTTTTCTTTGTGTCGGTCAATTGTGTCCCCCTCTGACATCAACAAATAGTTTTCTTTTGCATTTTGTTTGTTTTACTTCCTGCTCTATTTTTTTTCTCATTCTCTTTCACAGCGTTACAGGACACCTTCTCGCAGTCGATCTCGGAGTGGCACACCAATCCACTGGAAGAGGGAAGAGAATCGTGTGATCAAACTGAGTGAGCTGAAGGTGAGTAGTTAAGCCATTGGAGAAGAGATAAGAGAATGAAAACTTTTCAAATTGTAGTGGCTTGGATTATAATTGAATGAAAAGCAGCCTTTTCTTATTTTTATTTTCCTCAACTTCAACGAGCTCAGCTTGAACAGTTTCAGTTGTGTGTTGCAAAACACGAAACACCATCTGGATCTGTTTCAATTTCTTTTTTTTTAATGCAAATTGCTGCTCTGCTTTCATCCTTTCAAGCGAAGCGGGACAAGAAATGTGAATGAAGAAAATTCTAAAAAAGTGTGGTTTTTCAAAGTCTCTTAATGTAAATGTCTTCGAACATAGGTATAATTTTGAAGGTCTAGCAAATACAGGGGCCATCTAATTTCAACAGGGCTTGTTGCAACTTCATGCTGTATACATAGAGCACTAAAAAATGGTGTAAGGCATTGGCACCACTGAAACGAAATCAGCCGTTTCAATCGTCTTTTGTGATTTCTTTGCCATTTCACTCAATTGAAAGGCAATTCCAGCAATTGTAAATTTACGATTTTCCGCAAAATTATTAAATTGCCGCGAATTTCGCCCGTGAAATGCATCCTGTTCCCGCGATAAAATGCGCAACTGCTGCGCTTTTCCCTTTTTCAAGAAGTGCGATTTCCTACTGCAGAGTGCAGACCAGACTTCCCACCAGACTTTTTTTTATTTTAAAACCCCCGTTTATGTGAACTGTATAGGTCGTCGCTGGGGAGGTAGGGGGAAAACCCGGTCCATGGGGACCAGATAAAAAAAAACCCTCCTTGCAGCCAATAAGGACTGCATACCAAATAAAGAGAGGAACCAAACAAAGAGAGGATGTGGAAGGAAGTCTTCTGGGAGAACCATTTGTCACATCCTCTCATCTGGCTTCTGCCACAAGCCAGCGGCACTGCCACTGCGATAGCCACTTTCACACCAGACATTCATTGGAGGTTCAAACTATAATTTCTTATCCCTCCTGCCACTGGCTTTTGACCAGTCATCTTGAAAGGTAAAGCCCTTGCCAAAGTAAATCACACAGTAAATTTTTTAAAAACACGTTGGGCTGGGCGTCCGTCTTGTCGTTTTTGTGGATTCCTGAAAATTGCAAACTGCGGACGAAAACCTGAGCAGCACCACAGGGTTTGCGCTTTTATTTTGCTGGTTGTTTGGCGGAGTTGCATGCTTAGGTTGTTTTGCGAGTAGGTAGTGTCAGTGGCTTGTTCAGCTCTATTGAAATTTCTGCTCGTGGTTACGACAATAGTTTGTAAAATGTTGACAATTTCTTTCTAATTGTACCAAATTTTGGGATTGGTCAAAAATTTGGCTTCGAAAAAAGATGTTCGCCAAAATTTTAGCAAAATTTTAAATTTTACCAAGATTAACAATTTCACCAGGAAATAGCGAAAAAAAATTTGCCAAACTTTTTCCGAATGTTTCCTCAGGAGTGACTTCACACGGGGTTGAACATGCCACTCTGTGGATGCGAGAGCCTGATTCACAATCCAAAATGGGTCTGCGCCATATCTTACCTTTGTTTCTAGTCTCGCCCTTTTCTTTTTTCTATTGGTTTCTACAACGAAAGCAAAAACAGTCAAACCATCTGTGAAAGGCAAGGAAACAAAAGTACGCACAAATCCAGTGACACTCTGTTCGCGATAGCTGGGAACCAAACAGCGCAACAAGCATCGGCCAGGTGCAGTGTCCTCGTGCAGCGCTTCGTCTCGAACCAAGCAGGTGAAAAAGTACAGGAGAGTTTGAAAATGACCTTGTGGTTAGCAAAATGATGAGCGCATTAAAATGCAAGAAAGCAGGAAATGGACTCCCCTCACCCATTCAGGATCTCGCGTCTGGTAGCAGGCAAGCGCAAGAACTGTCGTTGTATGCAGTCTCTGCAGTGAGATAATGTCATGCCTTAAAATCGGGGGGGGGGGGGGGGGGGGTTGAGTAGGGGCCGAAGGCCAGGTTCCTCCTCCGAAGAGAAGGGAATGGAGCTTGAGCTAAAAGCCCTTGTGCTCCAGGCTAGACGTTGCCAGGCCTTTATTTGGCCTGGACTTGTTTCGGCAGGATGTGGGATTAAGGAAAGGAAGGAAAAGGAAATAGGGATGGAAAGGATAGGTTACCCCCTCAGCAGACCCACGCCCCGCTGTAGTGCAATGCAAGGCTTTACGGGTCTGCTGTGGCCCAAAAGCAGGCCGGGACAAACAGGAAAGGATCCTTAAAATCCAGACGATCTCAACCACACCCAATATTGTGCTCCTCATACACATGTAGATCCGCTCAATGTGTTTAAAAAACGTACGATATTTCAATACTTAGTCTTGACTTGTATTTGCAAAGGGCAGACAGATAAAAACAAAACCGGGGGTGCACAAAAAAAATAAAAACTGATGCTTAAAATGCAAATTTAGATGACCTTTCCAGCAGAACCACATGTGGCGCCATCTGCATTTTCCATTCTAAGGTGTACATTGAAATATCGCATTTTCGACAAGTTAGCCAAAACACGAAATTTTTTGGCTTTTGAGCGAAATTTTCAAAGAATTATCACCATTTTTTGCACGCTCTGCTTAAACGAGTGTCATGCATGATGTTTTGCAGCGTGCGGTGCATGTTCCAAATGCCCCCCGAGTAAAGAGGGAGGTCATTTTTCAAAATTTTCGATTTCTTCGATGATTTCAAAAGTTTTCTGGCGAGTTTCCACTTTCTTTCAGAAGGAAAATTTGCATGATTTGAAAAACCGGTAACACGGATTGAAAGTCTGCGAGACGATGTCAAGCTCAAAAAGCTTCCATCTCATGCTCAACAAAAAGCTTCCATCTTATGCTCAACAACTGGTGATGTTCAAATTGTTCTACAGACACAAACCATCGATCCTCAGAGACCACATTCTCACAGCACTGGAGTGGATACCAATCAAAAATCGGGGAACGCAACGCACATTCATCTGCAAGCTGGCCACGTCACTGTGACGTAATATCTGACGTGGCGTAATATCGCAAACATGCAGTTTGAAATCTGAGAGAACTAATCTGCTGCTGTAGTATTCTTTTGTTCCGAGTCATATCATATCCCAGCATGACAACTCCTCATCTCATTGACCAGCACAATTAATGTTCAGTGCTTTTTGAATATGCACTCCAGTGTCCCTACTTTCGTGGGCTGGAAACCGGGAAGCGACGTCAGAGAAATGAATCAATGATCACCTGCTTGATTGATACTGGGATGAGTTGACATAATATCTTTTTTGAATGCATTGAGAAGGCTGCTGGAATTCAGTGTATGTCTATCTATCTCTCCCTTCCCCTGTTCCCCCGCAGGAAAGAATAAAAGAGAAGAAACTGCATGAAGATGAGATAGAAAGACGAAGAGCAGAGAGAATGAGGAGGCAAGCAGAAGTTGATGCTGCTGGGTTAGTGTATCCTTGCTTTGGTTTGTTTTATGATGGTGGTTGATGATACAGACATTGGCTGCATTGCATTACTCAGGAAACTGTTGGATGGAATAGTCCATCATTATTGCTTGCTTCAATTCAAGACAAATGCATTTTGTGAAGAAAATAGGTTGTTTTGTTATCAGATGACATGGCATTGTGTGAGCACAGTTCAAAAATATCACCCTTGGCATACGTACCTTGTACTTATAGCAGAGCTAAAGTGCAAAAAATTTAAATGCTTGCAACCATCTGTAATCTTTTGTACACTATGCCCACAATGAATTTCATTCTTTCGATGATTTAGGGTCAGCTGTCCGGAAGTTGTGGCCCAGTTATTTTGATGAGATACGAGAGATACGTGTTATTTTGATCAGAGAAGATAGAATGGTTTAAATACTTCAGGCTTGTAAAGTCCTGCTTTCAGGACTCACTTTTATTGGTCTCAAGAACTATGTTTCTTCTTCTCTGTTCTGGGATGAAAGGAAGTCCTTGCCGGACACCAAATTATTCATACCACCAACTGGCTCGTTCAGAGAGTACTGAAACTTGCAATTCGTATATTCTCGTCAGCAAGTTGGTATTGAATCGTAATTTACGACTTTCGTAAATGACGTCTCGTTACCTACTCGTTGGGCAGGTAGCTAGGCATAGGCAGGCAGGCAAAAGCGAATTTAAAGATGGGGAACAAATGCCCCTTAAATGTTCAAAATGGTGACTGCCCGTCCCACTTTCGCCGCAAGGTGCTGGCAGGCTTCGGACTGCCCTTTGGCACGGTTAACAGCACCATTAGGTTATATACCGCCACTCCAGCTAGCGTTCCCATGGCGGTGAGTCACAGAGCATTGGGAGAGAAAAAAAATGGAGGGTCTCCGCTTCGGCAACAGTCTAGCAGGCCTTGGCTCGGTTTATATCCCGCGTTCAGGTACCGGTTTTGCACCCAAGTTTTGCTTGGTTTTACCCGGCTGTGCCGGTTTTAAACCTGCCTTCACGGCAGTTTTTAACCTGTCCATTTGGGGCAGTTTTATTCCCTGTCCCGCACGTGCTTCACCCGGGCATCAAGAGCCAACATACCCGGCCTCCGCAGAAGCCTCTCCTATGCTCGGCTGCCTTGACTGGCAAGCGACGAGCATATTTTAACGAGCTTTTTAATGTGAGGGCCACTGCCTTGGCCACACAGGGCCCAAACACAGGCTACCTCATATGCAGAAAAAAAGGAAAAAGTGATGCAAATCGCAAAAAAACAAGGCAAATAAATATGCCGCCGGCAAAGTGCCGGGCGACAGCGAGGAGTTGCCTGCTATCTCAGTTTGCTTCGCTCACTCCAGCAGAGCGGAGCAAGACCAGCTGACTCTGCCGCTATGGCATGTTCACACGTCGCAAATCGCAAGTTTGTCTTTTCGTTCCGATCTCTCAGATATCATTTCGATCATTTAGATATAGCATTGACAGTGCCGTGCTCGATGCTGTGTGTTCTCTCCGCTCATGAAGTTCCACAAATCTTTATCAATGGCGGATCCAGTAAACACCAGCATGGACAGTGAAACAGTCTACTGCATTGATCAGTGCAAATACGAAGGCAAATACACCTCAGCTGGCGGTGAAATGGTGCGGTGCCAGTTCGCACTTGGAACCTGCCCAGCCTGGTATCACACAAAATGCCTTGGTTTCACCACCAAAAAAAGCGTCCCTTCGTTTTGGTGCTGTGAAGACTGTCTCTCAGCACATCGTCAAATGCACAGTTCCTTCACACACCTCAGTGACAAGATTTCAAAACTCGAGGCAGCCGTTTCCGAAATTAAAGACCTCTTCATCGCTCAGGTCAATAACTGTGGTGGTGAATTAAGAAAGTTGGCGGACCAAGTTGTGCCACTCGAGCAACAAATATCCGAATTGACTTCTACGCTTCAAGGTTTCACCAAGGCCAACCCATCTGTGGCACCAGACACCGAATGTTTTGAACTTCCGCCGTCCCCAAAATTTAAGTCGCTTTTTGCTAAAAACCTCTCTTTGAACCACTCACGAAGGCAGAGCCATTCAATTTCTACTGACTTCCAAACACCACCAGTTAATCCTGATCATCACGCAAACGTGGACAGGGCCTCTCCGATTATTCCCCTGATGGACGTGAGATTTCCAAAATCCTTCCGCAAGCCCAAGCGTGCTTACTTCAGTGGTCCTCCAAATAGCTCCACTGTCATGATCGGCGATTCCATCTGCCGCCACCTCCATGAAGCACCAAGCTGCCCTCCAATTTTGGTGGCATCGATTCCTGGTGCCAAGGTTGATGACATAGCATCATTCTCCAAGTGCTCCTCTGTGCTCAATGCTCGAACGCGCCGTGCAATAATCCATGTCGGGTCAAATGACCTCTGTCAAGGTTTTAGTGAAAACGAAGTTGCCCAAAACACGTCCGCACTCCTGAAACTGGTTTCGCAAAGAGCACCAAATGCCGAAATTGCTCTTGTGTCCGTGCTAAAACGTGTTGATGTACCACACTCAACAGTATACAATCTAAATCGTATACTGGCTGCCATGTGCGACTCTATGGGATATAAGTTTTGCGATCCCAACTTCATGGTGACACCCCTTTGGTATCGACGTGATCTTGTCCATCTCGGATCAATCGGATTGCATCAGTTTGGTGATCTCATCCACCAACTGATTCTCCATATGGCGGCACCATCTTGTGATCACGAAGGATCGCGACGCCGGTTTGGACAAACTTTCTGACGGTGTGAGTCGTGCCCTAACAGAAAATTTTCAAATTCGTTTTCCATTTGTTTTTCACATTGCCTTTTTTGCCGTTTTGCATCCAGGTCATTTGCCTTTTCAAAGCCACCAAAAAAACGCTCGTCATTTTACGGCAGGGCTCTCATCGGGCAGCCACTAATTTTATCATCAATCACTGCAGTATTGGCTTGCTACAACAAACACACGGTTGGGCCGACACGTGCATCCTCCTGCAATACCACTCAACATTTTTTGCCCGCTGCTGACATCAATATGTCCAAATTACGTGCAACATCTTCACATTTTTCATTTGGTACGAAATTGAGGCCACCTTCCCCACCCATCTCAACTGGGATCACTACTCGCCTTCCTGCTCCTGCAGTGCAACCCAGCAGCAGAAGCGGGATGGCCAGTTTTGATCCGTCAGTTGCGATGGAGGGGGTAGGGATGCCACCTAGACTAGCCAATAACACTCAACATTTTTTGCCCGCTGCTGACATCAATATGTCCAAATTACGTGCAACATCTTCACATTTTTCATTTGGTACGAAATTGAGGCCACCTTCCCCACCCATCTCAACTGGGATCACTACTTGCCTTCCTGCTCCTGCAGTGCAACCCAGCAGCAGAAGCGGGATGGCCAGTTTTGATCCGTCAGTTGCGATGGAGGGGGTAGGGATGCCACCTAGACTAGCCAATAACACTCAACATTTTTTGCCCGCTGCTAACCTCAATATGTCCACATTTCGTGCAACATCTTCACATTTTTCATTTGGTGCGAAATTGAGGCCACCTTCCCCACCCATCTCAACTGGGATCACTACTCGCCTTCCTGCTCCTGCAGTGCAACCCAGCAGCAGAAGCGGGATGGCCAGTTTTGATCCGTCAGTTGCGATGGAGGGGGTAGGGATGCCACCTAGACTAGCCAATAACACTCAACATTTTTTGCCCGCTGCTAACCTCAATATGTCCACATTTCGTGCAACATCTTCACATTTTTCATTTGGTGCGAATTTGAGGTCACCTTCCCCACCCATCCAATCTGTGATCCCTGCTCGCCTTCCTGCTCCTTCAGTGCACCCCAGCAGCAGAGGTCTTGATAGAAATCCTGGGGTGCAGGTTTTTCCCATAAATGACATATCAATGGCTGTTGTTAATTGTAGGTCCATAGCAAGTCTTGAAAAACGCTTAGACTTGTGTGTTTTCCTTGAGCAACATAATATTTCAGTCTGTTTTTTGTCAGAAACTTGGCTTTCACCTGAAGTGTCAAGTGCAGAAATTCTCCCTCCTGAGTTCACCACTTACCGAAAAGATAGGATGGGAAAACGTGGGGGTGGTGTTCTACTTGGGGTTAGAAACCACATTCCCAGCACAGTTGCGGAGTCTGGACTTTCACATGCAAGTAATTTAGACATAGTCTGGTGCTCATTGAGTCTTCACAAGCATTTAAAAATGTTTCTGGCTTGTGTTTATCTTCCTCCTAATCTACCCACTAACTCTTGCCTATTTGATGATCTATATGATTCAATCTCATTTCATGTTACCCGGAATCGGAAGACGTTGATATGTGGGGATTTTAATTGCCCAACACTTTTTGCAACAGAAAAAAGTTCTTTGTTAAATGCCAATGATAGTTTCATACAAAAGATTCTTGGATCCTTCTCTCTCAAACAATTGGTCAATAAACCCACTCGTGTCTCCAAATCTTGCGCAAATATCCTTGACTTGGTCATGGTCAATTTTGACTTCCCTTTGCCTGATATTGAAGTGGTGCCTGGTTTGTCTGATCATGAGGCCGTGATTTTGTCATTTAAGCCTGGTAGATGCTCAAATGATGTCAACGCTCGTCGAGGTCCAAATTAATAAAACCCAATTACTATCCTGATTACTGCAAAGCAAATTGGGATTGTCTTAATGCTTCCCTTCTTACAAACCCCCTCTTTTCTGAAATTGGCATTAAAAATAGGTCAGTAAACGATGTGTGGATGACAATTAAAGGAACTCTACTGGATTGCCTAGACAGACTTCCTAAATTCAAGAAAAAGACGAGCAAGTCACAAAAATTTCCTTGGGTCAACCAAAACTGTCAAGGCTTTTCCGTTGCAAACGAAAGGCCAATGCCATATTAAGGAAAACAGGCCTCCCCCATCACAAACTTAGATTCTGGACCTGAAAAGTGAATGTGCCAGGCTAAACACCCAGCTTTTTGACAATTTCATTGCAAAATCTGTCGATAGCGACCATTCTAGAGCATTCTGGCGATACTTAAAATCCTTGAGAACAGAAAGTTCATTGCCACCTTTAGTTGGCGAGGATGGAATTACAGTTCATGACGCGTCGGCTAAAGCTGCATTATTCAATGACTATTTTGCCAGTGTCCTCCAAAACGATACGCCCCCATGTAGTCGCGGTATTCAGTTGTCTGCGACTCAGCTTTCTGCTCCATTCCCAGATTTGTTTGTTACCAAAAATGGTGTTCATAAACTGCTGTTGAGACTAAAAAATAGAAAGCCACCTGGTCCTGACGCTATCCCTCCACGACTTCTTAAGGAACTTGCGCCCTCACTGTCAATTTCCCTTGCAGCTCTTTTTAACATTATTCTTTCTCAAGGTCACATTCCCGAAGACTGGAAAAGGGCCATCGTTACCCCAATACCAAAAAAAGGCGGGCCCGCCAACAAGCCTGAAGGTTATCGTCCAATATCCTTGACCTCTGCATGCTCTAAACTTTTTGAAAAAATTCTTTGTTCACACATTGTTGGGTTTCTGAACAAAATTTCATTTTTCCACCCTAATCAATTTGGATTTAGGTCCAAAAGATCATGTGAAGCGCAGCTGGTTCTCTTCTCTGACGAGGTTGCGAGGTCATTGGACAATGGCACACCTGTTCACGCAATTTTTCTAGATTTGACCAAGGCCTTCGATATGGTGTCCCATACAAAGCTTATTCAAAAACTCAAGGCCCTCATGTTTCCCCAGAATATCGTTGATGTCATCACATCCTTTCTAAGTGGTAGACATCAACAGGTCTCCATTAATGGGTCAATATCTGCTCCCGTCAGCATTTGTTCAGGTGTCCCTCAAGGCAGTGTCTTAGGACCACTTTTATTTCTCATTTACATCAATGACATCGTGTCCAATATTAGTTCATCTGCCCGGCTCTTTGCTGATGACATCGTGATTTATAGGCCCATTATTTCCCAAATTGATTCCGTTGCATTACAAAATGATCTCACATCCGTGTCTTCGTGGTGCGGGACATGGAGCATGAAGATTAATGTCAACAAGTCCAAGGTGGTCTTGTTTGGATCCCATCAGCGTGACCCTGCCAGTGCATACTCTATTTCAGGCGAAGTCATGGAGGTCGTCTCCACCTTCAAATATCTTGGCGTAACCTTCAGTCATAACCTCTCTTGGAAGCCTCATATTTCATCAATAATAGCGAAATCGTCATCAAAAGTCGGCTACATTATGCGCAATTTAAAAATCGCTTCAGATGCACAAAAACGATATGCGTATACCTCCCTCGTCTTGCCTATCTTAGAGTATGCCTGTGCAGCATGGGATCCCTCTAAAAGGTGCGACATTGACGCGCTTGAAACTGTTCAAAGAAGAGCTGTTAGGTCTATTACCCAAAAGTATGGCCGGCAATATAGTGTAACCGCAATCCTAAAAGATTTAGATCTCTCCACCCTGCAGAGCCGCCGCCGAACGCATCGTCTAAATCTGCTCAGTGATATAATCACAGGTGTGGGTTTTTTTCTTCCTGACACTTACATGTTTAAATCAAAACAAAGGCGGACAGATAACGGCCTGAGCTTTGTCCTACCATTTTGCAAAAAAAATGTTTTTTTCAGTTCCTTCTTTCCCCGAACATTAACCGAATGGAATAGCCTCCCCGCAAATAGCCAATTGATATCTCGCGCAATTGCTCGCATGCCTCGCACCACGACAGAGATGCCCGTCCCCCAGATTGATGACGTCAATTTTATTCCCCATGACCCTTGAATACCTTCATTGTCTTGTTTGTGTTTTACCATTTGACTATGCTTGCTTGCGTAATTTTTGTTGTTGTATTTGTTACAGTGCCCAATCATTTGAACACTGTTTTTGACAATAATAAATAAATAAATAAATAAATAAAATCTCACACGTATCCCTAATTTTTATTGGGTTATAAAACAGATCAGGACAGGGTGTCCGCAAAGAGCAGAATGCTTTGTTGAATGTTCTGTTTTCTGTTTATCTTTTTCAGTTTTGGGAAGATGGATCTTGATAACCAGACAGCCGAAAAGGAACAACCAACTAACAATGATCATCATCATCATCTCATTTCTAGGTAAGACCAATTATTTTGGACTTGAGTATGCATTGGCTGTGGATGTGGATCTGTTTGTTGGCTGGCAACACTTTGAAAATCAACCTCTCAAAATAATAGGTGATTTAAAAAGCAGTGATTTCATGTTTTTTGTTTTTTTTTTCTGCTTGATTTCATTCAATTAATAGCCTCATTTGGATTCCAGTTTGGCCCCTGGACGTATTTATTGCCCACTTGTATTTTTGCAAGATCCTCATAATGTCTTTTACGTGTACCATGGGAGCTCCTGGAATTTGAAAGACAGGGGAGAGACTAGGGAGCAACGGAAAAGTTTCCAAAAGATGACAAAAATTGCAAAATATTTTTTACAATACTTGATACCTAAAGGGTGTGGTTGTTACATATTTTGTGGGAAATCTTGGATATTTTTTTTTCTTGTCCATCCGGAAAGTCTTTAAAGTTTTATATTTTGAGCAAAACTCTTTTTGAGATTGATGGGTTTGAAATGTCAAATTTCATAATTTGCAAACCGTTTGACTCTATCTTGTTTGGATCTTTCACAATTCTGTTTTAACCGAGGCCATCTCCGTTAGTGTTTGATACTAAATGGAGATTTTAAATGTGCTTTCCTTGCTTTTGTTTTTTTCTGACCTTCGAATAACTTCTTGAAACTAGATCTCGAACATTTTACATGTCAGATAGGTGAAAATTGGCACACTTAGGTAAAAAAAACTTCAAAATTTGGCCTATGGTCCGAAGTTGTTTATTTTTTTTTTCGACTTAACCGCATGTTGCCATTCTTTCAAAAGTCAATTAAAAACCTCAAAATGTATTGTGAATAGGCATAAAATAGAAATTGTGGGTAAAGAAGTGAAGGTATTAGAATTCCACCTCTATGCCAAATTTTTATTACTTGAAATTTTGAGTTGTGTCAACCTTTTTTGGCTTATTTTCATAATGTCTTCATTGAGAATTACCGCTAAACAGTTTGTTAGTTTTTGTAACTGAATTGTTGTATTGTAAGAGAACCAAGAGAGATAGAGTTCTGAAATTTTGCACAGACACCACTCTCATTGCAGCAAGCATCTCCACAAAAATTCATCAAAATCGGTTGGGAAACAAAATAGACAGTTCATTCACGAAGGTACCCCCGCTCCCTTAAATTTTGCGACAGTGCGATCTGGAGTGTGTCAGGTGTCCATGTCACGTCACAAGGGAAGGCCAAGATTGAAAGCAGGTTTGAAAAACTTTCATTCGAGTTTAGTTCACAAAAAGATTGACTTTTAAATGTCGCTCATAATGCCTCCGTGCCAGATCTCTTTGGAGCGTTTGAAGAAAGAAGGCTGGCTGTAGTGATTTGAAGCATTAAAAATCATGTAGCCTAGCCCATAGGCCAACACATTTGATGAATATGGATTTTGTTGCTTTCGCCAACCCTTCAATGTTTGTCCAAACCTTTTTTTTAGAAAGGCCATTGAAATTATCTGTGAAACCATGTTTGGCCCTTGAAAAAGTGATCACAAAATGACTAATGCTGTAACTTTCAAACCTTGCTGCTGTTTGTCACTTTCACCTCATTCTTTTCCACGTTTTTATTGTTTGGCTAAAAATCTGAAGACGAAAGGTGTCCCAAAAGTTCGTTGTCTGGAGCATGTAGAGTAGATCATGCTTGCTTCTTTGGCCTAGACATGAGGGCGCCATCTTTCTTAAAGTAATTCCACCATGATCAAGCCCTTTCCCAAAGATGTTGAGGATTCTAGATCTGCTTGTGCTCGGGTGTGGTTTTGTATTTTTGAAAAATTGCCAAATCGGAACATCAGTCAATCATCAAATTTCTTCAGCAGAAAGGACATCTACTTGAAGTTATCAACGGGTACTTGGCCACATTGTTGAGCAACCATCACCAATCTAATTCGCAGATTAAAAGCAAAGT
>JASGXE010009968.1:0-14335 GCA_030068105.1 Sinentomon sp. SZTP_YWyxl
CCTGTGTCAAAAGAGGTCTATACAAGACAATGTCATCAGCAAACAATCGTACACATGAACCGATACCTTCGGTAATGTCATTGATATAGATGAGGAAGAGAAGGGGGCCACACACCGAACCCTGTGGGATACCGCTAGTGACTTGTGGGAGTTTTTTTCATGAAATGCATCTATCTTGAATGAAGAAAAAAAAAATGATGATTATTGGTGTTAATGAAGGAGACCTGAAGCACCAGAATGACTCTTAAACATATCAACTCGTAGGCCTAGTTAAAATTTGTGTCCCGCATCAATTCTCAGAGCTGTTAATTCTTATTTGTGGCTGCCCAAGATGTAATGTGTTCTTTTCTCTTCTCTCGCCCAGATTTGAACAGCATTTTCAATTGAATTTCAGCTGAGCCAAGTGCATCAATTCTAAGTGGACTTGTTATTGCTTCCAACATGAATCCTGTGTTTCGTGACCGCTGCTGCAACCCATTTCAGTTCGAGAAACATTCGTCCCAAAAACTGACCAGCCTTCGGAATGTTCCCAAAAGCATGGCAGACGTTTTCCCTAATATTTCTACCAGTCACAAAATCTGATGGTTGCCGAAAGAAGCTGGCGACTCAACAACGAACGGAGGAATGAAGAAGCTGCTCAGTCATTTCCATCTACATCGAGCTTTGAAGTGGCCAGCCCTCATGCTGCTACACAGGTGACGAGTAGCCCGATGGAAGCAGAAGATCAGGACTCAGAATTTGTCAGCCTAGATGATACAATATCATCCCTCAATCAAAGTTTGCCACTTTTGGGAGAATCCCCAATAAAGAAGAAGAAGCTACAGCAGAGCAAATATCCCCTGAAGAAAGTTGATCAAATTGCTGTTGCTCTTAGGCGCACTCTGATGCCAGATTACAAAGAATCCGGAACTAGCTGCACCACGAGCCAGGATCAGGAAGACCTCCAAGTAATGCTGAGCCAATTGAAGGAGAAGTTCCATCACCCATCAACTAAACGGAGTGAGAAAATACAAATTCTGACAATTCTGCCTAAAAGTTGGACTGTGATAAAAATTCAAGAGCAGTTTCAGTGTTCAAATTTTATTGTTCGTCAGGCGAAAGCTTTGGTTACCAAGAAGGGAGTTTTTTCTTCACCAAACCCCAAGCCAGGAAAAGTGCTTCCTCAAAATGTGGTGGACAAAGTTCATACCTACCTTTTTCAAATCTGAAGATATTAGCCGCATTATGCCGGGAAAGAAGGACTTTGTTTCTGTTAAGCTAGTAAGTGGAGAAAGAAAGCAGGTCCAAAAGCAATTGGTTTTGGCAAATTTGAGAGAGATTTACCAGAGTTTCAAAACGGAAATCCTGACACGAAAATAGGTTTCTCGAAATTTGCAATGCTTCGCCCAAAGAACTGTGTGTTGGCAGGGGCATCAGGAACACATGCAGTTTGTTTCTGCACAATTCACCAAAACATCAAGTTAATGATGATGGGTGCCAAAATTCCTGAATTAACCAGAAATAAGGAGATTGAAATGGAGACATACCACAACATACTGGCGCAGATCATATGCAATCCCTCCAGGCCATCGTGTTTCCTCAGAGAGTGCCCCAACTGCCCTGGAACAGAGCAGACCAGAATTTATCTAACCTCCCTGCTGGACGATGAGGGTATTGAGGAAATCACCTACAAACAGTGGATTTCTGTCGACCGAGCCACATTGGACACGATAACAAACACCTCAGGCGATTTTGTGGAGAAGTTTTGTGGGAAACTGGAGACCCTTCAAAGGCACTCGTTCATTGCTTCAAAGCAGTCTGCTTTTTACCAGCAAGCCAAGAAAGATTTGGCCCCTGCCCTGGCGAATTTCTAGTAGTCTGTGACTTTGCAGAAAATTATTCCTTTGTTCAGCAAGAGGAAGTGCAGGGCTTTCATTGGAACAATGACCAGGCGACAATACACCCATTTGTGATTTATTACAACAACATATTCCGATGGTCCAAAGTAAGGAGTCAACACTGCAGCTTTGTTATCATCTCAGAATGCCTTCAGCATGATACCTACAGTAGCTGTCCATTTGTTTCAAAAACACCTCTGCTCATTTCTCAAATCAAAGTTCCAAACCGTCGAAAAAGTTTTATACTTTTCGGATGGTGCAGCCTCCCAGTATAAAAACAAGAAAAATTTTGCAAACCTGAGATACCACAGCCAGGACTTTGCAGTAGCTGCTGAGTGGCACTTTTTTGCCACTTCACATGGAAAGGGACCCTGTGATGGATTAGCAGGCTCGGTTAAACGACTTGCTGCAAAGGCAAGCTTGCAACGCCCCTATCAGGACCAGATAATGACCCCTCGTCAACTTCATGATTGGGCAGCAGTCACGTTCCCCACAATTGAGTTCCAGTACACCACGACTGAAGAATACAACAAGGAAGCTGAAGTTTTGGCTGTTCGTTTTGCAAACAACACAAAAACGATAGCAGGCACCCAGAAGCTGCACACAATTATACCAATCAGCTCAACAAAAATGCTAACAAAACTCTATTCATTTGCGACTGAAGGCCATGAAGCAATACTGGACAGGTCCATCAATGTTTTACAGGCCAGTGACATCAAGGGGTTTGTGGCATGCCAATATGAAGCGAACTGGTGGCTTGCTTGTGTGCTTGCCACAGACGACAGCCAAAGTGAAGTGAAAGTCAGTTTTTTGCACCCAAAGGGGCCAGCTTCTTCATTTACATATCCGGAAACATGTGATATTCTATGGATCTCGATGAAGGATGTCTTGAGCAGAGTTGATCCTCGAACTCCAACTGGCCGTACATACACTCTCTCACAAAGTGAACAGAATGAAGCCCAAAGAATTCTTGTGATGAGACACCTTAAAAGAAACCTTCTCTGAGGCCATCACCTTGACGCGGTAGAGGAGCTTTTAACCAAGAATGGCAAAAAGACATGGATTTGCAATTTTCATAATGAATAAAGTACCCTCCAGAGGCATTGCACTTGATACCTAGAGTCTTTTTTTAAAACAAACCCATCAAATGACAAGACAGTCTGAAGGGTGTTTGTAAATTTCAAATATGACATCTAGCGCTTGAGAGCATAATCAGTGAAACTGCCCCCGCCTAAGCTTCTGTAACTCTAAAACCCACAACGATCCCATCTTGAAACTTTGAAGCAACTATAGGCTGATAGATGGCAACATTCAGGCCAAAAATGAGCAAAAATGAAAGTGTCCAAATTAGCGGGAAAGGAGCGAGAAAACTTCAATTGATTAAAACACAATCTCCGGGACAAAATTCAGCCACTTATCTCTCTAGCTAAAAGCAAGCTGCTCCTTTTCACTAAAAAATGACACCAACCCCAACATTCTAGCATGCTCAGAAAGGAAGGTATGACACTCGGAAGTTGTGCGCGTAGCCGTAAAAAGGTGAAAAAATGAAAAAAACAACCACACTGTACACGAAAACAAGATGCCCCAGGAAGCTGAAATTTGACAATTTTTCTTCCATTGTGGGGCACAACATTCATGCCAAGTTTCAGCAAAATCGGACGACATGAGGTTTTTTGCATGGTTGACTTGATATGGAATTACCCGGAACCGATTTCAAGGGTGTGCCAAAAACAGGGAATCTATTTCCAAACACTCCAGCCCAGAGACAATCTTATAATCAGACTTGAGTATCATTTTTTAAGCAGGATGAGGGAGGATTGGGTTAGTGTCATTATTGACAAAGGTTGCATTTAAGGACCATTTTAAGCATTTTTTCCATTTTCTAATTTGTGACAGGCAGTTGCCAACCTAACAATTTGATCAATAGCATTATTACGGACCATTCCTTTTGAGTTATTAAGTGCCAATATTTCAAACATTTCAATCGGCCGATTTCCAAAACGATGATTAATTCGCAGATCGACGAGTGGTGATATGTTTGACCATGTCATTGGCAGCTCGATGTGAATACAAAAGTTTGCGGTCAACCAGCTCACCACAGGTCGATCTGCAGATCGCTGTGACCCTCCGCTTATTCTTCATTTTGGAAATCAGCCGAATGTCGAACATTACATACCATAAGAAGTCAACTTTTCTGGTCCCTTTTGTTGCCAATATATCCCACATTCATCCACAATGGGATGACTTTTTACCACGCTCCAAGATTCCCTGCCTTTGATTATCAATTTTTCCATTCAATAGCACGTCTAGAAGGTCTGCATTTATATTTGACATTTGTCCTGACAATTTCTGACAGAAACGATCCTCAACTATCAATGTGTTGTGCAGAAATGTTGGGGGATAAATAATTTTCCGTCACCTGCACCGTTTCAAAACTTTCCCTGTGCTCTAAAACACGATTTTGACCATTTCTGAGCAGCTACAATGTCCGTTAATATATCAAATTAATCGTCAGATTTCTGCCTATTGAATGAAGTATGCCAAGTGGCCAGAAAACCTCATTTTGTGACATTTGTAACCATGACAAGTTGACTTTCTATTTATTTTCTATTTATATTATCCAATGGCAAATATACATCCAGGGCAAAGACACAGTATTAACAATGATTATTTTAACAAATGCACAGAATTTGCACAGAACTTTAGAAGAAAATGCACAGAACTTTAAACTTTCAAAAAACAAGGCAAAAAATCCCCAATTTTTTTCAACGAAATCCATCCAACTTCAAAAGTAAATTGCAGCCCTTCTAGAAAAGCTAGAGAAGCCTACAATGGCTCAAAAGATGCGCCCAAGTCTCCAGATTTTTTAAAAAAAAAAGTTTCACTGATCAATGATGCCCCTGTGGGCTGCTAAAGCTGATTATGTGACCAAAACCCATGTCTGATCAAAGTTCCCCCAAATCACGGGTAACTTTGATCAGACTTTCATCAAGGAAATAATGTTGCTTCCATGCACAGCATGGAAGAACAGAGCAGATTTTCGGAAAGAATGGAGTTTCAAGGTACAGAATGTGGCCCAAGATGCCATCTTTCATCAGTGTTCTTGATGCTGCAGGTGTGAGAAGAAAAAAAAACCCTGAATTTTGATCAAAGTATCCCCATTTTACGGTATTTTCTATAATGTAGGTATGTAATTTTGTGTTGCGCTGGGGTTTTGTGAGTGAGAGAAAGATGTTTTTTTTCAATTGTTTTGTCTTTTTAGTCGAGAGTAAATTTTAGGTTGTGGGTTTTTGCCGAAAAGAAGGCATCATAGGTACCTTACGTCTTGTCTTGTATCCGCCGGGTGCGTGGAAAAACGTCTGCGTCAAACCGGAATGACGTCAAACCGAAACAACGTCAATCGGAATAACGTCGAATTTTTCTAAGGTCTAACCGGAATAACGTATAACAAGAATCACTTCCAACCGGAAAGTCGTCTAGGCCTGCCGGAATAACGTCTACCGGAATAACGTTCTGCTTTTTGGAACGTCAAATTTGGCATCCGAAAAAGTTCTAAATGCGATGTTGCCAGATTTTCGACATCGGATCATGCCAGATACACAGAATTTGACGCGGCCAGGTTGGGTCAGATAAAGGAAGGTCAGGTTGTTTGGATTGGTTGGGTTTGGTTGTGAAAGGTCAGTTTGGGTCAGCTCAGATTGCGGAGTCAGATTCCAGGACCCAGCGCGAAATGACATCTGGCAACGTTGCTTGCAATTTCCACCAGACGATGCGCCGTCACTTTGGTTGGACTGCTCGGAGACTCGGACTCAGAGACAGATGGGTTGAGGGAAAGGAGGAGTGCAGGCTTTTGGATCCTTTCCACATCTCTCTAATTCACGAGCTTGAAAAAGTCCAACGCAGAGCAGCTCGCTTTGTTTGTAAAGAATGATTTTTCTCCCCACTCGAGCGTCTCTTCAATGCTTTCCTCTCTGAATTGGCCACCAGTCTCTGACAGGCGTTCTCAGTAAAGGCTTTCAGCTCTCAGTAAAATTTTCACACATCACGGCGGCTGGTCATGTCTTTCTGATACTCTTGCTGCTCCTGCTTGCATTGGTCGACATGACCATGCTTTCAAGATTCTCCTTTATCAACCTCCCAAGAACATAGGTACCTACTCAAGTAGGTACCTATTCATTCATTCCAAGAACTGTTGTAGACTGGAATTGTTTATCCCACAACTCTGTTGAATCACGAATTCTGTCTCAAAATATGCCTGCTTGTACTTAGACCTAGGTAATCCTGTGGACCCTATTCGGATCTGGTGCAATGCATGGGGTTGATAAAGTTGCGGTCTGGGAACGGGTTGGAGACCCATGCCCAGACCTAAGCCGGGAACCTGCCCGGAGACGGCGGCCCATGTTGGCGGCCCCCCACTGCGTGGTCAGTGCAAAACCTTTTTCACACAGCTGGGAAGAGGGAGTGTGCGTACTGCTGGCGAACACCGCTGGTGCTTCCGTGACTCCCTGCGCTTGTTAACCGGCAGTTGCCGGGCGGCGCTCTCGCCACGCGACTGACGCAAGGCGAACCTTTCCCTCATTGTAGTGCACTGGATAGGGAAGGTTAGTACCCACGTAATCCTCTTATATTCTCTCATCCCTTATCGTGCTTCAAACTTTGGCTTGAACAACCATCCAAGAGCATCTTGACGTAGGTACCTACCTGCCTTCCTATCTTTCATTCCGGGTACCTGCCAGTGTTCTCTTGAATCAGTTGTCTTGGCGAAATCAAATTGTGACATTTCTTTCAAAATCACAGATCCCCCTCTTCTGCTTCTTTTTTCTCTTTCCTTTTCTTTCTTGTTGTTTCTTTGCTTCTTTTTTGTTCGTTTGTTTTTTTACCTGCATCCCTTTCTGCTCGAAAGTTCTATTTTATTACGATTTTTCCACTTTTGTGTATTTTTTTGAGATTGTGAATGGGTACGCATGAGGAGATGAGTGTTAAGATGATTGCTCAAGTTTGGATCTTTCCTGGTTGTGTATGTGTGTGTGTCTGCTTGGGTGTCTGAAGTGATTGCTGATGCTGTATGACTAGGCCCCGTCCACGTTCCGATGATCTATCTTCGCGGTCCTTTCCCCTCCTTTTTCCTTTACCCCTCCTTTCGATAATGCAGCCGATGGTCGCGTTTCCTTCCCATCCCTTCCCCTCCCTTCCCTGGTACCTATATGATGAATCTCTGCTGTTCACAATTGATGATTATTGATTGCCTTTATGGCATGAAAACCTGTAGAACAGAGTAAATCTGATACCGATACCGTGGAGCAGAGTCGGAAACTTGCCACATGTTTTACTCTGGTGCAGGGAATTGGCGGTGGAGAGGAGATCGGTTGGTTGGGAAGAGATGACAGGTGAAGATTTGTGTGGTCAAAATGAGGTTGTTGTGGTTCGTGATCGGTTGGGAATTGGGAGAGAGGACGTGAAGAGTTTGTGGGTGGAGCAGGTGAAGCGTTTGTGGGTAGAGAATGAGAGCGCAACCATGGTGCAACTGGAAACGGACTGATTCCTCGGTTGGTGACAAACGGGTTGAGGATCATGAATTTCAAGCTTTTTCAAGTCTTTTTTTTATATCAAAATAGGCCTACCTTGCACACGATCCAAAATTTACTCCCAAACGCACAGGTAGGTACCGTAAACCCAGTAAACCCTCGTACACCAATTCTAACGATCCGATAAAATTGACAGTTTTCAAGTAGCTACCTATTGACAATGTTTCACTTGGAAATAAAGGCATCAGCAGGCACCCGAATTTGTAGAATTACCAGATTGAATAGGACCCAACCCTTCGCTCCTAAGAAAGAGAGGAAAGGCGATGGTACCTACCTACTGTGTAAGTGAAGGGAAGGTAGGTACTTGCCGGGCAATACCTAAATCCCACAAAATGTTGGGGACAGACGTGAATGCTACAGGGTGGGTTGCTTTCTTTTTGCAACAGGTATGTTCAGTCTCCAAAATCACCTCTTATGTTGTGCAACTTTGGACGATTGGCAAATAAGTAGATCTGAAATTAGTGGAAATCAGAGCATGTCTAAAGTTCCCCGACATCAGTTGTGACCTTGGATCCCACTTTATGATTATTAGGTAATAAAGAGACAAAATTGGCACTGTGCCACAACAGCCAGGATCAGAGGAGTTGATAACCTGGCAGCCATGACCACTTGGCATCAAGAGAAACCCTATTTTTGTTCGGTGTGTGCACGTAGAACACCACGTTTTGCCGTTTTGGGGATTACCAACAGGCTACCTACCTAGGTACCTACTTGAAGTATTTACCCCAACTTACTGTTGAGTGAATGTTGCTTCACTTCATGTTTCAATAATTTTAGTTCAGAGACAGTTTTCTGTTTTGTGTATCTGCCAACTGTATGGCAATTTTCATTCTGATATTTAGCCCATGTGGCTGACAAAATTGAAAATGGATGAAAACTGTGATTGGGATTTTTTTCTGAACAGGCACATTCTGAGGACATCTTGACATCGTCTTTTTTCAACCTCCTTCAACTTGGACCTGGTCAGCAGGCAGCATGGATGCAGGGTCCATTTTAACACACGTCAACACAGATGATGTGTTTCAAGAAGAACAGCATTGGCAGAGGGTAAGTAAGTAGGGAATGATGGGGGTACCTACCTACCTAATTAGGGCGTGTGACTAAAATTGCTGAACCTGCAATCTTGCTTGTCCTGCCGGAAACGTGCTTGTCCTGCTGGTGATGGTTAAACAGGTTAGGTTATTGTTAGATTAGGTTATTCTAACCTAACCATAACCTGGCCATTACCAGCATGACAAGCAGGTTCAGCGTTTTCGTCACTTCAGGCATGTACCTCGTTGGTGGTTTATTTGCTTTGATTTTTTTTCTGTTGCTCCTCTCAATTTTGATTTTAATAATTAAATGTAGTCTCAAAAACAAAGGAGTAAGTACAAAGAAATTTTGATTCAGGTTTAGACAAAAGATTGCTCTCCAAAATCACTCCAAAGAAGCAACAGTTTTTGTTGATTGGTCTGTTTTGTGATTGAAATATTCATCATTTTTCTCGAAATTTATATGGGCATCTGAACATACCTAATGAAAGTTGAATTTTTTTTTTTGAATTTTAGAAATCGAGTCAAGCATCGAAACAAATCATTAAATTAGCAGAGCTAGGATAATATTTGGCACAATTATTATAAACTCTGCCAAGAAAGCCGAAACAGCCGCCTGTGTAACGAGATGCTTGCACAACCAACGGTGAAGTCAAAACACAGCATCTGGGAAATGGACACCACCACCACGTACTCGCACATCTACATAGCTAAAAGCACTAATCCAGTTTGGAACCTTTCCACTCAAACTCAGGTACCTACCAATTGAGCTTTTTGCCACCGATTTTTTCATTTGGATAAACACCATCTGAAAAAAGCAAGAGTGGGGCACTGCAGCCATTGTGAACAATTCATGTTTGGACCTCGATGTTCCTTGAAAGGCTTGCCAAAGGAGTTATTTTAACTGACAGGTGCAAAATCGTTTGAACGCTTTGGGGAGGCATTCCAATCGTCAAGAAAACATACTCATAAAAAACACACATTTTTTTCCCCGGTGAACAATCATCGACCGTGAAAATACATGCAAAAATGTTTTTAGCATCACACATCTATGGCAGACAAGTTTTTCGTTCGAGAATCCGTAGTAGGTTTCTTATGACCAGCTGTGATCTGCCTGGTTCATTAGAGAAGGTTGAAAAAGAAAAATTGCATAAGCACCATTCCATGGGAAATCCAGCAACAAAAACTAATCACATTCGAACTGAGGGTTTCGAGCTAAGCCACGACCAAACACCTTCTTGATCTCTGACAAAGCTGCTCCTTGGCAAAAAATTCGAATGCACAGTTCGTGCAAATAACAACAAAGATATCCTACCTAAAAGTGGCATGGTTGATCTTGATGCCCCTCCGTTCGAATGTCTTTTTAAGCCACTGGACCCTCCATGGAATGATGCTTGAATGCAATCCCTCCTTTTCAATGTTATTAATTTCCTAAGGGATTATCTGTTCTTTTTTGTGGTTGATCCGTTTCCAGGAATTGTGGACTTCTCTTGCCACCACCATCGCGCTCCCTCTCATGTGGCAACTGATGAGGTTTGAATAGATCAAACAATGGCAACTATTTGGCATTACCATAGTGTACAAACAAAATTGAGAAGATTCAGCCGAAGGCAGTGCGATTCGCAACAAACCAAATTGGAAAAATGGACAGCCCTTCTGAGATGATAAACAGAAGGACTTGGCTGGCACTCCCTTGCAAGCAGATGGAGGTGCTTCGGCTTACCCTGCATTCACGGTTTTTCTTTGGCTGCCCCTGCCTCTCCCATTTTAAAACCCTTCTTCAAACCCCATCTTATGCCCCTCGTAATGATCACAAGTTAAAGATGACTTGAGGCAAATTGGCTGCTGTAAAGTTATCGGTCAATTTTGCTTCCTGCCAAGGAGCATCCGTGAATGGAACTCCGTGCCTTCCCAAGATGCCGATGCAATAGAACTTTTTGATCCCACGAAACATTGATCCTGGTTTTTTGAAACCCTTTGCTCTCAGTAAAGCCTAATTGGATGGCATTTTTGTGGTTGAACCTGCCTGACCATCTCGTTTTCCCTTTGCCACCGGGCATTGTTTCCGAGCTCCCTTTTCCTGTGATCCTGAGTCTATCATTAATCTTCACCAATTTTCGTCTTTAACTAATAATTTATTGGTTGGGCCTGAGTTCTTTTTATTCGTTATTAATTATGAGTAGGGGCCT
Organism: Sinentomon sp. SZTP_YWyxl; assembly: GCA_030068105.1. Taxonomy (NCBI): domain Eukaryota; kingdom Metazoa; phylum Arthropoda; class Protura; order Sinentomata; family Sinentomidae; genus Sinentomon; species Sinentomon sp. SZTP_YWyxl. Next base: position 10,683 of record JASGXE010009968.1, read on the forward strand.
ACCTAATAGTTTAAGTTATTTATTAACAGTTAATAGTCACTAATAAATAGTTATTAATTAGTAAAATAGTTTTAAGTTATTAGTTAATTTATTAGGTAGTACCTAATCAGTTATTTATTACATTAGTTATTTGTTCTTTTACTACCTAATAGTTTGGCCCTATTAGTTATTATTAGTCTTTTAACTGATAATGAATTTTTTTTTCATTAAAATCTGGCTTCCACTTTTTATTTCCATTTCCAGGTTAATATTTGTTTTTGTTCTGTTAAAATATAATGCACCTTTTCCCGTTCAAATGCTGATTTGTTTCGAAACAAATGTTCTTATCATTTTTTTTGTGCCAGAATAGGTACCAAACTGTTATGACTCTGCTTATTTGTTCTTTATGTGGGTACCTAGATACCTACTTTACATGTTGCTCCATGCCAAGCAGTTCTTTTTCAGGCAATCCCCAGGTTGACTCTTGTTTGAACATCCTGTTTTATCAGTACGAACATTGTTTTATTATTTTCAGGCTGACATTATTGTTTCATCTCGTTTTATACATGCATGCTAAAGAAAAATTAGTCCTGTGTCATGCTTGTTTGCAAATCCTGATTTTGTTCAAACTTTCAGGGTTACGTTGTTTTGTTTTTGTTTTTTTCAGTTTGACATTTGTTTCCTGTTGTTTTTGTTCATGCATAGTTAAAAAAACTAGTTAGTCCTATGTATGTAGAGCTATCTCATCATGCTGTACTTAGTCTCAAAAGAGTCGGAGCTCACCAGCTTCATGAAGAAACTATTGAAGTTGAGTGGAGTTACTTGACTTTGTTCTGAGATCGTATAATTGGCCCATAATCACTGGTCATTGGGTCATAATCACTGGTTTTGTGTTAATGCCAGGGCAGTATGTTCCTCATTGCCAAGTCACCGGCAGCATGGCTGTCAGCTAATAATAGCAACGAAGATAATGAACATTATTTAGGCAGTGAAATAACCAAACAAGTCTTGAGGCACATCTACATCTGGACAAGGAAGACTACCCTCAAGCAGTTACGAGAGAAGTAGCGCTTTTTGGGACAGAGTACATAGCATCCAGTCACAAAGCGAGCTGCGCGTCTTTGAACTCTCTCCAGTTTTCAACATGAATTAGGCGATCTGAGTGCCATGCAGCTTGTAGGTACACACCTACTTGCAAATTTCCTACTCGGAGTGAGCTGGAATTTGACATCACATTTGGAGAGCAGATTACAAATCTGTGGTAAATGTTCATATGGGTTGAGAAAATTACATCAATTTAGCAGGTGGTTACAAACTTGCAACAAATATGACATCAAATTTGTGGGGAGGGTTGAAAATTTTCATAAGATGCGGTGGGTTGGGAATTATTGCGTCAAATTCATGAGGATGGCAAATGGTTGCTAATGTGAGGTCAAATTCACAAGGGGGATCACAGATTTTCAGGGCAGGTTGAAAACTTGATTATTTCACAGAGGGATTGACAATTTCACAGAGGGATAGAAAATTTGCAGCAAACACTTAGGTCCCCTATGTGGGTTCAGAATTTTATGTCAACTAGGTAGGTAGGGGGCATTGGATTGCAGAGGGCATTCAAATTTGCTGCAAATTCTCGGGGTAGCTCGAGAAGGGGATTGCAAACTTGCCGCAAATATTTAGGGCAGGTTGAGAATTTTTGTGTCACATTTGCAGGGGAATTGCAAATTTGCAATAAGTACCTACTCTGGGTATACTGGCGGCGGAAAAAGATTAACCATAGGCCTACATGTGAAAAATTTCCATTCTTCAGATTTTAGCAAAAAACTCCATGCTATAGAAATAAAAGATCCTCTTCCATCACTAATGTCAAAATCTGACACCTCTAGAAAGCTCCGTTGCAATTTGGCGCTTTAATTTCTACCAACTGCATTGCAGTTGGTAGAAATTACTGCATAAGAGTAAAAAGAAAGAAAAAAAAGTTTCGGAGGCAACAATCAAATGGGAAAACACATGCATGGGTAATCTTTTTCCGCCGCCACTATACATTGATAATTTAGAATCAAATTTGAAGCCAGTTCTCACCGTAGGTTGAGAATTTGGCTTCAAATCCGCGAGGGAGATGGCAAATTTGCAGCAAACACTGTCGGGTATGTTGAGAATCTGTGTAAAACAGGTTTCATTTGATGGTCAGAATTAAAGTTTGAAATTAGGAATTAAAAACCACCTTGGACAGTTTCTTTGGCCCCACCAATCCACCATTTTTCATCTAAGCTTGTTTGGGGGCCAGCATTTTCCAGCAATTAAGGTATGTGGGTACACATGGTGATGGATATGATATTGGGATGGCATCTGTAGGAATAGAAAAGAGAGACAGGTTCACACGGGAATCTCACCAAAGGTCTGTTTTGGACACACTAGGTTTTTAATATCCTAAGGGTCCGCCATGCCAATTCAGTCAGACAGCGTGCATGTCAAATGTGAAAAGAAAAAGAACTGAAGTTCTCAGGACGAGAGCCAGAAAACTATATTATACAACAATGTTCCCCAAATTTACCACCAAAGACTGACAATTAGGAAAGACTGACAATTACCATTTTATGACAGTAAATTAAACAAACATACCAACGACATCCATTGATGAAGGGTTACCATGAAAAACGAGGGCAAATTGAAATACGGTTCGCAATGATGGCATTTCGGGCCATGCGCACTTAGTGTCTGTACCTATTTCGCGCCCTACAACTTCTTGAAGCCACGCGGCTCAAGCGCGAGGAACTGGGGAGCGAACTGGCCTACCGCGCAAGGGAAGGGAGAATGTGGCAAGGGAGAGGGAAGGACGTCCTTGATGACCAGCATATCTGTCATCACCATCTGAGTTTGTCGTGGACGAGCTGAATTGTGTCAGCAGAGGCTTTCCTGGCAGCCATCTGACACCAACGTAGTTTGCTCCTTCATCGTCAGCATGTCTGGGATTTACACAGACATTCTCGTCATCGACAGTTTTCGCTCGACTGTGTGCGGAACTTATGTTCGTCAACTTTGAACTTTCGATCGGCACTGTACTTTTTACGATGTCGCAACTGTTCGACGTTCTATGGCTGACACTGGCACTCGCGTCCATTCATCTCGAAAACTAGCGAGACTTTTAACATCAGCGTCGAACTGATACACAATATTCAGGAATTTCGAGGAAATCGGTTTTCCAAAGTGATCAATGGCAAGTGTTTTTTATGACAAGTTTTTCGGCAGGATAGTATTGAAGGTTTGGCTTTTTCGTTGACCCAAGAAAGAACTCAGTGTCCAAAATGGACATTTTCCGCCTTCAAAGCTATCATTCTGCTCAAACTCAACTGGAGCCCAAAACCACAGGATCGAAGACTCTGCTATATCCCGCTGCAGAAAACAGCTCTTCCAACAGCCAAAACGGCCGCTCAGATCGAACTCCGCCGCTGCTCAGGCGAACTCCAGCCATTCCGGCTGCTCAGCACTGACCTCTCGCTGCTCCGGCAGCTCAAAACGTTCTCCCCGCCTGCCTGTTCGCCTTGCAGACAGCTGAGTTTAACTGACTTCCAACGAACTTAATTTTCATCCGCTGGAATGTAGTCCCAAGTTATTTGTATTTGTTTTTCTACTTTTTATTTTCTAATCGCTTGAAATCCTTATTTGTATTGGTCAAA
>JASGXE010009969.1:0-15764 GCA_030068105.1 Sinentomon sp. SZTP_YWyxl
GAAAAATTCAAGAAATGGATCTTCTCCACATTTGCATACGACCGAATATGCTCATTCACAGTTTTCAAACGCATGAGACCTTTGCGAAAGGTTCCATGGAAAGCCACAGGAGGTACGGAACAAACAACCAAAAAATTCACAACCGGGAGCAAAATATCAATCAGTGACGCATATGCCGTTATTATATGCTCAGCCGAGTCATTGCACAAGATGTTGTTTGTGCCCACAAATAACACGACCTTTTGCCCAACAAAAGCACCTATGCTTCGTCTGACATGACCTGTCACACGCTCAATTTTTGCGCCAGAGAGACAATGACTCACCGGAAATCCAAACTTTCGGCAAAATCTTTTCAATTGCGAGTCGCCAACAAACTTCCAGTTTGTCAAAGCTCGAATTTCCCGAGCCGAAGGCTCCCTTGAACACATAAATCAAATCAAAAATAAATACCAACAGACCTCAATTGCATTGATATCGCATCTTTGGTAAGGTGCCCAAGAAGTGGTGGAGTACTCCAACAAAGAACGAACTGTTGAGAAGTATAAAGTAGGCTTTACTCGCCAAGAAACATAATGATACTCGTAGATTGATTTGATTTTTACATTTTCTCGTAGTTCTTGATGAGGAACTTCAATTGATTAAAAGCTTTTTTCACAATGTTTTGAATGTGAGGCACCCAACTTGATTCAGAACTGAAAGTCAACCCTAAGTATTTTTGTTTGCATGGGTTGGTATTTCCAGTTACAAAGTCAAAATTTCGTTTTGCAGTTTTTTTTTCTGTGGTTGTAATTTTATTATAACAAAAGCAATCACGCACAACCAATCGAACATTTACGAAGAGGAAAGAAAAGCAGCACAACACATTTTGTGACAAAAGAATGATCAAGTCCCCAGAAAAGTATTGCAATGAATGAAGGAAAGCAGAAAATTTTACGCACGTATATTTCAATATTTCAGTTTTGTGCGGACCATGAGGGGCAAGAGAGCCAATGAGGTGAGTAGGTAGAGAAGTGGAACAGGCAAAGAAGAGAGAAGGAGTAGATGAAGAAAGAAGTCAAGGGAGGGAGCAAGAGAAGAGGGGGAGAGAAGGAGAAAGAGGAGGGGGAGAGAGGGCGAGGGAGGGGTGAGAGGAGGGGGATAAAAGTGAGTTAGAAAATAATTCTTACCATGGAAAATGTAGAATTGGTCCCAGGCAAATGCAGAAAGCATGAAGATGCATTTGCAGAAATCAAGAAGGAATGTAGCAACCAGTAGTAGAAATCCAGTGCCATCGATTGATGATTAACAACAGGTAAGAATTAGATTCCAACAAATGAATCAAGAAATAAAAATTGAAAGGGGTGCAAAGCACCCCACCTAGTCAGGGAGGAAGAGAAAAAAATTACCTATTAGAAACTTATAGGCCTACAGGTCACAGTGGTATGTAAGTGGGAGCTATGTACCTACCTAACCAGAATTTTGCCAAGTGATAAGTTGGTGCCAAGTGATAAGTCAAAATTTTCGGTTGAAAAGTCTTAATTTACACCAAATGTCGAGTTGCAAAACAAAAAGGAAGATGGATTCTGCTCCTCCAAATCAAAATCCCATTGCTCGCGAAAAAGTGACGTTTCCCGATCATTTTCACCAATGAGATGACTGTCTTCCTCACTGGCCACAAGAGTGGCTCTGACGAAGGATGGCATTTGAAACACCGTGGGTTTCGCAAAATTGTGGTGGCTCCCAAATTTGTGTTCAAAATTGCACAAATGCGAGAACAATGATGAGATTTTGTTTTTGAAAACGAATGCACCACTCCAAACCGGCGTTGTCGCATTCTGCATTGCGTTGCTGATTGCACTCTCTGGCATTTTATTTCCTTTTGTGTTTTGTTGTTGTTGGTTGAAATCTTTCACGCTTTGGCAATTTACATTTTTGCATTTATTGAACCCGTGTTGTTGTTTGCTTTATGACATGTTGCATGTTCTGGGACACACGTTCTCCAACCCCAGAAGAGACATTGCAGGAGAAAATGCGACTCTTTATTGCCTGATGATGCCATTTGGACTGCCAAAATGTATCAAAAGGCTCCGGAGTCCCCCATGCTGCCTGCCAGGGGCTCTGCCCCCTGAACCCCCACTGAGCCCCTCATACTGGGGGGTTATCACCCCCAAGCCTCCTGTCCTTCACAAATGCCAGCCCCCAGCATGCAAGGGTATTGCACAGTTTGCTCGTCTTTTTTTGCATAAACCAGCGTTTCTTAAACTGTGCGCCGCGGCACACTGGTGCGCCGCGAAGCAAATTGCCCTGCGCCGCCAAGACGAATAAAATCTCAAAAAGTTTTTTTTCCTGTTTCAGAGGTCAACGTTCAGTTCAAGTCAAAATTAAAATCGGCAAATGTTGGGTTCAATTTTCGACAAATTCATGCACGTCAACAGCATTCAATCGCAAGCAAATCTTTTCTTTTTCCAGCTGCATGCTGACCATTCATGTTCTCTCTTTGACACCTTCGTCCATTCATCAATTCTCGGACGCTGAAATTTTCAACTCGCGGCATTCCATTTGTCGCTTCCCATGTGCGCTCTGTCTGTTGGTCGCATATTTTTTTTCCGATCCACTTCCGCGGACCAGGAGCTCGCAACAGCCAATCACGTCGTCTCAAATTGTGACGTCATCAATTTTGGGATTTTTGCCTTGCCACCGCTTTTTGCCATTTGGCGTGTTTGCCACCGCTTCGCAACTCTTTCTGGGGTTGCAATAGGGTCAGGTTTGGTCAGGTTAGGTTAGGTCAGGTTAGGTTTGGTTAAGTTAGGTTTTGAAAATTGGATGTTGAAATTGGCTGGAATTCCCAACAACCGATCAGAGACGCGTATGCGGAAGTGGATTGGAAAAAAAATGTGCCTGTTGGTCGCAGCTCCCATTTCTCTCTCGTTATGCTCCTGTTTTAGTCCAACAACAGGTCATTGATCAGACAGCACCTTGCACTCTCGGATTGTCAAAACTCACAGGAGAAAGAGATCAGCTCTCTGGAAGAAAAACAAACACAGGACAACTGCAATGCCAAGCATTTTTTGGCCGTACCTAGGCCTACACATTATCAATATTCCACCACATTATTTTCTCCAGCCGTACGTCATAATATTGAAAAAAGCTGTGCATACGAAACTCGACTCAACAGTAAACAGAATTTTCCAACAGCTGCCAAAGTTGGCCTTTGAATCACCCCGGGGGTTGTGTGAAAAATACTGGTTTTTGAAAAAAGTGAGCATTATGGGCACCATTTGAGGTTCCATTTTTTCAAAATTTCTTCCCCTTCGGGGAGGGGGACACCCCCTCCCCCGGAGTTGCGCTCCACGCAACGCTGAGTCGGGGGCGTGCTTTTGTCAGGTGCGCTGCCTATCATTGCAAAGATGCCACATGTGCGCCGTGTGTTCAAAAGTTTAAGAACCACTGGCATAAACAGCACTTGATCTTGGACAACATTGAAAATTTTACACCTTGGACGACGAGGCACTGCCCATGTTCCCAGGATGGCAAACCGTTTTTTACACCCCTGTATGATGGTTCTTTTGGCAGCGACTTGTTGTTTCGGGCCGGGGTGGGTGCTCTAGACACTGCGAGACGGTTGCGTTGGGTGGATGGGAAGGAGGAATGCAGGCTTTGTGGGGCAGAGTCAGAGGACTTGTGTCACATATTCCTGTGGTGCAAGTCAATGATTGAAGAGAGACGTTTTTCTGGGTGGATGGACGTGGACAGGGGTGTTCACATTGTTCACAAAGAGCAGGAATGGGCGCTTGTTCATGAGCGACTGGGAATAGGGAGGGAGAAGGAATCAGACCAGTGGGTGGAACATGCGAAGCAATATCTTGTGAAGTGGAAGGGAAAGGTTTCTGCTGCCTAGGAGTGAGGGTGGTTGGAGATTTTGTTTTTCTTTATCTATTTTTTCGGATCCGATCTGGTGCATTGCAACGGGGTTGATATACATGAGGTTTGGGAAAGGGTCGGGGACCCACGCCCAGACCTAAGCCGGGAACCTGCTTGGAGACAGCGGCCCATGCTGGCGGCCCCCCACTGCGTGGTCAGTGCAAAACCTTTTTCACGCAGCTGGGAAGAGGGAGTGTGCGTACTGCTGGCGAACGCCGCTGGTGCTTCCGTGACTCCCTGCGCTAGTTAACCGAGCTTATGCCGGACAGCGCTCTCGCCGCGTGACTGACACAAGGCGAACCATTCCCCCGTTGTTGTGCACTGGAAAGGGGAAGTTCTCATCTTTAGTTCATTTAATTCACTTTCTTGCATCTCTTATTTCTTTCTTGTATTTCTTTATGTCATCTTTATTTCTTTTTCATTCTTTTTAAAAGCTGCCTCTTTTGAAGTTGCTTTGCTTCCTTCCTTCATCCTTTTTTCTCTTTCTTTTTTTCTCCGGTTTTAGATAATAAACGAATGTCAAGGTGAGCAGTTGGATGAACTGTGGTAACGGATGTTTGATGAACTCAGGAGATGACACGGAATGAAGGACGAAGGAGGTGTAGATTATTGACGAATGTGAAGGTGTACAGTTGGATTAACAACTGTGGTGAGGGATGTCTGGCGAGCTCGGGAGATGACACTGAATGGATGACGGAGGTGTAATGGCGATGCCTAGCCCGGGAGATGATTGATTTGACGCTGAGCAAATGATGAAGGATTTAGCTAAAATTCAAAGCTAAGTTTTTCTGTTTCTCTTTAATTCATTTTTGCTTTTGGTACGTAGGTAGGCCGGACTTTAACTTATCTTGGATTCAAGGGCAAGAGGAGCTTTGAACATGTTTGTGAAGGAGCAGTCTCGTTTGCATTTTTTTTGGTGTTTTGCTGTGTAGTTCAAGTTTGAGTTGGGCCAGATAGTGGTTTGGTATTTCTGTAATGTGGTAGGTATGTAATTTGTGGTGCGCTGGGGTTTTGTGAGTGAGTGAAATATGTTTTTTTTTTTCAATGGTGTTTTGTCTTTTTATTCGAGAGTAAATTTTAGGTTGTGGGTTTTTGCCGAAAAGAAGGCATCATACCAAGGTATGTAGAGTATTAGAGGTAGCGCAGCAACGAAAATAAAAAGTCTGAGAAAATTTGCACACTTTCAAGGGGCGCTGCGCGGGCGGGCATTTAACGCTGATGCCCAATGCGCTGCATAATTTTGCACTTCCTTGGGTTTGTTGCTTTTGGCATTTTGATCTTGATTAAAAAGCCGCATGGCCTTCCTCTAGCTGTTCAGAGCGAACTTTTGGATGCTGGTTTGACGGATCTCTTTACAGTTTTCGACACTCCAAAAGACCTCACGCAAAAGACCACTTAGGCCTCGACAAATGGCTTTTCACAATGGGAAAGCATGATCATGAAATGTTTGGTTTGCAATTTTTCGGTCGCGGCGAACACGTGGCCGCCGAAGGTTTGGCCAACGTGATTCCAATACTCATGTGCCGTAAGTATTGGAGCATATAAGTGCCGTAAGCATTGCCCATCCCCTCCCACCGAGCGCCAATTTTCGCTCTTTTCCTTTCTCTGCCGTCGCGTCAAGAGGCCGGTTTTCCTGGCTCTGGTTGATTTATGCGTCGCTATGCATCGGCAACGAACAGTTTTATTTCTCTGGAACCAAATGACGGATTTTCATCAAACCTTTTGTGTTGGAAAGCTGAAAATCAGACCTTTTCAGGACTATAAAATTATCCCGAACTTTTCACAGGCAAAACTTGAAAGTCATGCAGTGAAAAAATATGTTCAAATTTTGCCAAGATAAAATTTTGCGTTCTTGCCGAATACTTTCAATGATTGCGCGATTTTTTCCGTTATAACATGGTTTTCACCTGTGGAAGAGTTGTAGAGGAAACCCTCAGCTATCCACAGACACCAAAATCATTGCATTTGGACACCATTTGACTCTTTTACAAAAGAAAACGCGACGCGGAATCGTAAATTTTGTTTTCTGCACAAAAATAAGCGGGATTGAGGCCGCGTCTCCCTTGGTGGCCGCGATTTTTCCCGTGGCGACATGGTTTCGACCAACCTATGTAGAGTATTAGAGGTAGCGCAGCAACGAAAATAAAAAGTCCGAGAAAATTTGCATAGGCCTACTTTCAAGGGGCGCTGTGACGTCACTATCGAGTTAGAATTCGCCGCTGCGCGGGCAGGAATTTAACGCTGATGCCACTGCGCTGCATAATTTTGCAGTTCCTTGGGGTTTGTTGCTTTTGACGTTTTGATATTGATTAAAAAGGCGCATGGCCTCCCTCTAGCTGTTCAGAGCGAACTTTTGGATGCTGGTTTGACGGATCTCTTTACTGTTTTCGACACTCCAAAAGACCTCATGCAAATGACCACTTTGGCCTCGACAAATGTCTTTTCACAATGGGAAAGCATGTTCATGAAATGTTTGGTTTGCAATGTTTCGGCCGCGGCGAACACGTGGCCATGCCGAAGGTTTGACCACAGCGGACAACTGGCGCCCTGGACACATGGCCTCCGGTCACTTGGCCGACAGACGACTGGCCGTGACGAAGACGAACATTGCGTCGTCTCGGACATTTGGTCGGTCCAGGGGTTTGGCCACTGTCGGAATACGTATGACCGCGGTGGAAATTTGGTCGCCGTGGAAACGTGTGCCCAGCCGCCAGATGTTTGGCATGGGAATCCGGTCTCTGAACGCTTTGGCCGTGAAGATCATTTACTTCCATGGGCGGCTGAAAAAGCAAGTAGCAAGTAAATATCACCAACACTTCTTGTCTTATTCGTTTCCAAGACCAAAAGGAAACAGAAAGCGTTTGTGCGCGAACATGCCTGCCATCTGAAGAACGCACAAGCCAAAGGTCTTTCTTTCCTGGTGAAATGTTTTGATCCATGGAAATTTTACCAATCGTGTAAGAACGGGGCACAGAGTTAAAACAGTTCTCGAAAGAGTTTTAGATGTGTTGAGGTCCACCGTCCGGAACTCATTGTCTGTAGCTATTGACCAATATATCCGCCGTGTCCGGGGTTTCAGTTCCAGTCAAACGACAGCCGGCAAGTGTTGCCCGGACGGCGGCCAAATGTCTCCCGTTAGTCATGTTCATGACAGCAAGTTGTCCACCGCGGTCACACGCATCCAGCATTAGCAACCAAACGCCTCCAGATGTTCTCTGCTTCTAACTGTCCGCTGGTTCAAAATGTCCGGCGGCCAGTTGGCGGGGCCAAGCCTCCGACGAGATGTCTACCTCCGGGCCGCGTTTTTACAAACCCTTTACTTTAGATGGCAGACATCGTTTTGCGCAAAAATGCTCGATTGGGACCCTGTACTCGGAAGAAAAAACGAAATATTTTTTTCCCTAAAGCTATCTGAACCTGACCAAACCCTGTCTCCTCGCTGGGGCCCCGGCCTGCCATCGAAAGTCGCGGCAGGGTTTGTGAAACTGCATCCGGGCGGCGATTTTACAAACCCTGCCACGACTTTAGATGGCAGGGAACGTTTTGTGCAAGAATGCTCGATTAGGGCCCTGCACTCGCAAGAAAAAAACATTTTTTTTTCTTACCTAAAGCTATCTGAACCTGACATAATCCTGTTTCCTCTCGGAAAAAACAATGCTCGCTGGGGGCCCCGGCTTGCCATCTAAAGTCGCGGTAGGGTTTGTAAATCGGCGTACGGGCCAATGGTAGCCTCACAGCCAAAATCCCGACGCCCACATTCCAACGATGACCAAATTCCTGGCGCGGGCAAACGTTTGGATGCCACATGTCCACGGCGACCATGTGCAAATGTGACCGCAGCCAAATGTCTGATTCCTGTTCATCAAGACTTTCCGCAAGTTTTTGACTTTCAGAAAACGGTGGGAAAACAACTCTTTCCCAAGTTCCTGTTGGCGTTGATGCGAGCAGGTGTCACAGTTCAACATGATGGAAACAAAACGAACTTCGCTGGAAAGCAAAACGATTTTGCATTCGTCATTTTGCACATGAAACACTGACTTGCAAACGAGCACAGACACAAGTAGCCTCCATTATGCCTCAACAGCAGCTTCAGCAAGACTGAAGAGTGAAGGAAGACACAGGAGAATTAACAAACAACACAAGCGCAGAGAGCGAAGTCGTGTTCTCGTTCGAATCGCTAGAGCGCCGAGAGCCTTGCTTGCGCGTGGATCTTCGCTGCTGGCTCGATAGTGACGTCACAAAAAGCACAAGCCAGACGGCAGCACGCAATACACCAAAATGGTTGAAATGAGACCCCCCTGCATCATACCTTACGTCTTGTCTTGTCTTGGCGAAATGGCCGAAAACAGCCTTCAAACCTCACACATTCGAATTCGGATCCTTCTGAAATGCGGAAATCGCGGAACATGCGAACTGAGGCTGCAGTGCGAATCTGAAGCCCCAAACTTCCAAACCAAACTGCCCCAATCTAATCTAACCCAACCTAACCTAACCCAATCAAACCAAACTCAACCAAACCTAACCTAACCTGCAATTTCGCGAAATTCGCTTGTTTTGCGAACCGCCATATCTCCCATTGGTCCGCGTCCGCATTTCAGTTTGTCCCTTCGAATTAGCATCAGTGGCGGCTCGTCAGGTGAGGCAAGTGAGGGGCCTCACTGCTTATTTTGGGGAAAAAATTCGAAAAGATCTTCAAGATCATGTTGGTTTGGTTTTCAAAAATGATGTCATTTTCCACAATTACCAATGACCATTGGACATGTGGGCAAACCACCAGCAAAAATCATGGAATTTTTCAAAGTCCTCTGTGTGTCGATGTTGCACCTGTCTTTATTGGATCAGATTTTCTCGAAAGGAATTGTACAACCATGAAAGAACTGTACAACAGCCCCAGAGAGAGCTGACAGATCGCTGTGAGCTGTGGTGAGCAACACGGTGCTGCCAGTCGGGCTCTGGCCTCTGAATTCCTCCAACCTCACTCTCCCGAATTGTTCAATGTTGGCATTTGGGGAACGGTCCACTCACACACACTGTCCTCAAAAAACAAGCCAGTGAGGCCCGCTTGAATTTGCCTCACAGAGGAAAAGGATGCTCCCAGACAAGGAAAAGGATGCTTCTAATTTGCTTCCCCCCTTTTCTTCTTCTTTTTACATGAAATTACTTCTTGGACAATTTCTTTTTTGACACAAATTACTGAACAATTTTATTCTGGTTGGCATCTATGATCTTCTATCAACCTGGATGACAACAAATCACTTTTGCCATGTTCGGGCACATCTTCATTCATTTTCAGGTTTGGTTGTTTTTCTTATCTTTTATTTGTTTTCGACTTTCTTTTGCCTGCCACATATTCAATACTTCTGGTTGATGGGCTGATGGCCAACAATCAATTTCCTTCAAATTGCCTGTGCCTACGTAAATCTATTTTTGGGCACTCTCCATCTGCCATATTGGAAATGACGCATTTGGCCTAGGCTGTTCAATTTTTGACGAATAATCCTGAATGGATTCATTTCGACATGGTGCTAACAGCACTGAATGTTTTGTGCGTCTTTCCTTGGCATTTGATTTTATCTTTTTTATCTGACTCCGGACTTTGATGTCCTGTGAATGCAATGAACTCTTCGGCGAGGGGACTCCGTCCCCAGTAAAAAAAAGGCACCGTTTGAGAGCGAGAGCAGCATGCCCAGTGAGATATTACAATTGGAGAGGCAGCAATTCCGCAACGTGATTGGCCAACGTCTCTTTCATGGAGCCCTCTGGAATCTATGGAGGATGGCAAAAACAGCCCCAAAATGTGCTGACTGAAATCCACAGTTCCGTGAACACTGCAAACTTGAATTTTCGTTGTTTCTCGAAAAGTGTCAATCGGATATTGACAAGTTTTGGGCTCTGGAGAATCGGGAGAAAAACACGGTTTTCTGCTGATGAGGGCACATTTTTAAATGTTTGTGCGATATGCGCGCAACGTGGGATGACCATTGTGGGGCGCAAGTGGAAAATCCCACATTGGCTTTCAATGGGTTTGACTGATATGTCTCGAAAGAGAACAAAAGCAGGCAGATTTGGAACCCCCGAAAACTTTGGTTTGAGCATGAATAAAGCTTCATTCTGGCGACAAGCACTTTGCAAAACACCCGGCGGTTCCACAACAATCAAGCAGCAAACGCATATCTAAAGTTTTTGGCCAATAATTATTGCAATTTCGGGATGGATTTTCACAATCGAGAATGTCGAGATCTTCAAAACCTTTTGACCTTTTTGTGCTTTGGCCTCTGCATCGGCATTTACCAAAAGTCTGAGCATGTAAATTCCAGACAAAAACTTTCCAGATCTCCAAAAACACAGTTCTGGAATGGGCTGGACTGGAATGTTTTGTTTTCAAGAGCGTTCCATCAAGCCTTGCTCAGTTTTTCCCGCAGACAAATTTCATTTGACACAACGATCCGACCGGTTGTCGCGTCACATCTGTGCCTTCTCTCAAAAACTTCAGCATCGAGTGTCTTGCCAGAGTTTCAAATACCTATCTCGGTGTCATCTTTAGTTCAGATTTGTCATGGTCGCGTCATGTTGAATATGTTTGCTCTTCCGCTAGGCAAGTACTTGGTTTTGTCCGTCGCACCCAACAACACGCCCCAAAAAAGTAAAGTTAAAAGCTTATTGTGCTTTGGTTTTGCTCAAACTTGAATACGCTTGTGAAGTTTGGGATCCTTACTTAGTGTCCCACATTTCCTTATTTGAGAGGATCCAACGTCTCGCAGTACGCTTCATCACAAATACTTACGATCGTAGGGCCAGTGTTTCAAATCTTCTTCACTCCCTCAACATGGCCACTTTGGCTGAGCATCGCTCTATGCGGCGCCTGAACTTCCTAGCAAAAATTGTGAAGGGAGCTGTCTCCATTCCTATGCCAGCCGAATTCAATATACATAATCCTCCCAGGAGATTGAGGATTTTGAATCCTCCATTCTTGCCACATTCAAAATCCAATCCAAAATCCTCCATTCTTGCCACATTATAGCACCTCTATGTAGATTTGCTCCCCTTTTTAATAACTTTTATCCCAGAACTGTTTGGCAATGGCATGCCCTCCCAGCGGAATCCATTCTCGCACTTTTGCCCAGGCTAATAGGTTCTAATTGCTCATCAATGAACCATCCAACCAACAACAATGCCCACCTATTGATTTTTTTTTTGTTATTGTCCGCACAAGAACAAATGCATTTTTTTTCTATCTTTCTCCCTTCATTTCTCAACTCTGACCTTATATTTGTGTTTTTGTTTGCTTTTACATGTTTGACATGCTGTTGTGTAATGCAGCGATCTTTTGATAATAATAATAACAATAATAATAATTTAACTCTCTGATACTTTGCATCCTCTTATGAAGAGTGTAGGTATATCACAGTCCATGTCCCAACTGGAAGGGGTCCCATTTAGCATGTTGCCAAAACCAGAGCAAGGTGTATTGGTATGTAGGTAATTAGGCCCATTCAGCAATCACTGACTTGCCTATGCTACTGATGGACGATGGTCAGCTGAAATCGTGTTCTGCATGGGTGTTCCTGGCACAGTCAAAGTCCATTCGGATCTTCTGTGCAAAGTAGAGTCCTGCACGGGTAGAGTTTTCAATACCCATACCCAACCCATACCCACGAAGGTGATACCCGTACCCACCTATACCCACAATTTTTTGGATTTTTTTACCCGTACCCAGTAACCCACCCGTACCCGTGACCGCGAAACCCAAACCCAACCCATACCCATGAGAAAAATACCCGTACCCACCCATACCCGTGAAAATTTCATCCCAACCCATACTCACGAGATCTGGACGCTGATAATTGGGCATAAAGACCACCCAGGTGCAATTGGTGCTGTCTGTGTTGCGAAAGGAAAGCCAATTCTCGTGAGGTTGTTGGCAGGCATGAACCGGACGCTCTCGAAATTTGGTTTTCCGCACGATGCGCCGAATTCCGGAATTTCGGAAAAAATGCAAACACTGCTTTCCGGAATAAATCTCGCAAAACGCAGGCGATTGGCATCAACATTTTTGGTTCTCAACACTCTTCAGATCGCAAAACTCCACTTCCAGATCAAAAGAACACGGAACTGACGGAACAAATCCCGAAATTGGAGGAATTCATTTTCCGAGATCCGCCACTTGAAAGAGAAAACACACATGGTGAACTGGTCAGATGATTGAAAAAGCACTCTGACGGAGAAAGCCATTACAACTTTTGAAACACCAACTGCCGAACGAAACTTCATGAAACAAAAACCGAGATGGCAGCCGCATCCTTCATGTATGTTACCTATGCACCAATCCCAGAACGTAGGTGCCAGCTTGAAGCCTCATAAAATTCGTCGGGAAGCGGCAGTGTCGCGTGTCGGATTTTTGCCGACAATCGAAACACTCGAAACCAGGTCCGACCGAACTTCGAACGAAAGTGCAAATCTCGAGGTGCCTTTTTTGAAAAAGTTCAACGCACACTATTTCTGCAGCGTTACCCGGCTTTTGATTCCGCAGAAATTCTTCCAACGTATTTCTGCTGGGCGAGACTCGGGACAAGGTCGCCTAAAAATTACTTTCATATCTCTGCGCAGCTTTATTAATTTTCCATTTTATTGCAGACTGTGGGTGGAGCTCTGACAATTCCGTAAATTGCACCAATGAAAATGACGATGAGGTTTGTTTGTGATGCGCGGTAATGAGATCGGGCGAAAAAATTTAGGTGGACATTGTGTGGCGTGAGCCTCTCACAAAACTTTAAAAACGGACCTTCCACTCGGATCGCGCAAAGTTCACAAAATAAAGGAAACGTTCAATGACCGCGCACATTTTCACTGACAGGCGAGGACGGGCCTCGCCAATTTCTGCCGCTGACCTGAGCAAGCCCAAAAAATTTCGAATCATTTTTCATTGGTTTTATGTTGGAAAACTTGTCGAACCTCTTCCCTCAGACTGTGCTTTGCATAGACACATCAACAAGAAAGAAGCGTCTTTGAACTTTGTTTTTGGCAGCATTTGAATGAGAAAAATGGTCCCGAAAGCGAAATTCAAGTGTCGAGCAGCAACATTTCGAAAAAAAGGCGCCTTCGATCTCACGAAACCCAAATCGAACGAAAGTTGAATCGAAATTTGCTTCTCTCTCGCAAAGTCACAAAAATGTTTGCGCTCGACACATTTTTTTTTTTTATTTTTTTGATTGTTTTTTTTTGATCATTTTTTTTGCGGGCATTCCGGCGCAATTTTTTTGTCCCTCAGAAATTTTTTTACCCGTTTACCCAAGACCGTTCTTCCCTCCAACACCCATACCCAACCCGTACCCGTGAGTCCTTACCCGTACCCAACCCGCACCCGCACAGGATTGCTCCGTACCCGTCCATACCCACCCGTCATCCTTAAAAGCCTACCCATACCTGCGGGTACCCGCGGGTACCCGTGGGTACGCACCCGCTTTTGCAGGACTCTAGTGCAAAGTACCTGGGCCCTACCTATTCTGTCCATTGTGCACAGCAGATTGTCACAAGAGATGAACATTTTTGTGTGTCTCTAAATACAATTCTTGTCTCCTCTTAGTTGCGCGATAAATTTGTGACACACGTATCTACTGCATTTTTGAGATTGTGAAGCTACCTACCTACTTTGAAGGCAGGTACCTACCTAATTTGCTTTTTTTGCATGTTTTTAGAAAGTGTCTTTGTAAATTTGTGTTCATCTGCAAAGTGACTGGAAGTTTGTCGAACCAAATCTATCTGTGGATACTCACATCATCCAGTTGGCCATTTGTTACCTAATTTTGGATGCTCTGAAATTCTCTAAACTGCCAGTGAATGGAAAATGAGATTTCATAAACCATAGTGGCGGCACAGTTTTGCCATTAGGCCTATTTCTCTGGTTGACCAATTGCGTGAAGTTGGAATTGTCTTCAATTCGAATTGCAGGACCATGTCAGAATCACAGTCTGCTCTTTTGCTTAAGAAACAACTGGCTGGTAAGTGATTATTTATTTGTTTTATTTATGAACCGGGACCATGATCTTTTTGAAACATCAGAATAGTGCAAAAATGTATTCTGGATATCCTGGGCATCATCCTGTAATGAGTTTGAGACCTGCTTCTCAAAATCGTTTTTTTTTCAGTCCTTCAATCTAAAAAAATCCGTTCAACATTGGAAAATAGCATTGGGTGGGCCTGTTAAAAAACCAAATGCAGTTACCTAAATCTTGTTTCTTGGATAGCTATTTGAAAAGCGGCAGTCAATCAGCATGTTGGTGAAAGCAATGACTGGGCTGCAGTGCAATGGAAATGAAAACATGGTCAAGCAAAGTGAAAATTCACAGAGGTGACATTTCACTTTTCAGTGTGCATTAACACTTGAGGACTGAAGTCCATGTATGCTCTGTGCATAAACACCTTTGTGAGCTCTCAACAGCTGTCAACCATGTCATATCACCATTGCTACCATCACCGTGGGAACATCGAACCTCCTGCCATCACTTTCATTTTCTATTGACATCACTTTCTCTCCAAAATTTGGTGATTAGGCCCATGTCACTGTTATGGCATATGAGTCCCTGTGCTTTTAAAAGAAAAATAGTTTGCTTAGTGGAAGATTAAAAATACCTAGTCTCAAACAAACCTGGCGGTTTCCGGACATTTTCTAGTCATTCACCCCCACATTGTCAACACTGTGCTGGATGGACCGTCACACCACATGTGGTCATGCAACTTCAACAGACAAAATCATGGAGACGCTCAACCCTTGCCGCAAGCTGTGTCTCATCTATCGAAATGAGATGGGAAGGCAGACAAATGAATAAGGATCTCTCCTGAATTTATTTCATGTGTGCAGACAGACAAAAGCACACTCGTAGGGTTGCATAACCGGGATGCAAAATAAAAATGCAACAAGCGAATTAGGTATGTGGTGTTTTTATTATTTGGAAGTGCATTTTGGGGCCATTCACTGGGATGCCATGCTGGGTTCTTGTTGTGTGGTCCACGGTACTACTGGAGCTTTGGTAAGTATACGGACTTCGGTCCACTTGACGTCAAAATTTCTATTCAACCAGTCATTTTTGCGGCCCTGTCCACTCCTGATGGTGTTTTCTGTTGTGCTGTGTTTGATATTTATCTTTTCTTCTCATCCAATAGAATTGAACAAAAACCCAGTTGAAGGGTTTTCAGCAGGTTTGATAGATGATAATGACATCTACAAGTGGGAAGTACTCATCATCGGACCTCCAGATACACTATAGTAAGTTTGGTTGCCTGCCTGCAGACATCTGGTGGAAACAATTTTGCAGGCATTTTATTGTCTTTATATGCAGAATCCAATCGGATGTCGACTACTACCAACAGGTGGATGATATGCACTGCCAGCAAGCAATACGTGTGAGGGTGGTTAGGTTAGGTGAGGTTTGGTTAGCTTTTCTTTAGAAACAAAGTCCAAGTTGATGACAAGCTACTCGTACATCCCAGAAATTCGATCCACGAAGCGTCAACATGAAGGTATTACTGGCTAAACAACACAATAATAGAACATAAAACAAAGACAGCGACCAAAAATGTGCGGCGAGAGCCAGCAAGATAAGATTACAAGGCAGTAACTTCTAAAAGGAATTCCAGTATTTTTTTTGACACCCTGTAGGCCCATCTTCGCAGCTTTCTTTGTTCTTGCTGCGGTTTTCAAATACCTATTTGCAACTTGCCTGGTTCAGAGTCTAAAAATCTTTTTGCTACCTGCAGGTTGGCCACCGGTTTGCAAAACCGATATTTGCCAAGGTTTTTTTAGCTGGGAAAGTGAGCAATTTTTTGGGGTGAAGCCATTTCTTGAGGTGCTCGAGATGTTGCGCAGG
>JASGXE010009970.1:0-15829 GCA_030068105.1 Sinentomon sp. SZTP_YWyxl
ACTGACCCTTGCCAATTGCCTGTCTCATGTCTGCGACTATCTGTCTGCTGAGGGTGAAGGCGATCCTTGAAATTTCACTCCAGAACTTTCCAGGATGAATCAGATTGGAAGGGTCTCACGCACGACTATGGCGCGTGGCTCTGAAGCGCGGGGCCGCGGTCGTGGCGCCTATGACTATGCCTCTGCCTAGAGCCTATGCCGGGCTTGGTCTATGCCTTAAGTTTCAGCCTTTGACTTTTTCCAATTTTCTTTATCCCTTTTTCGCTTATAGGATGCCTCATTTATATCTACTGTTCACATTCCTAATCTGTTGGCTGGTCTTATTAAACCCATTTCTCACCTCTCTGAAGCTTATGACCGCCTTCTGTAACTATACGGCAAAGCAAGGAAGGCACAGAAATATTGATTGAGTCTTAAAAATAATGTTCTAGGACAAAAACATTTTCATGTTTCAATTGAAAAGTCGTCACTCCCTTGAAAGAAAAATCTGTAGACATTTGAAGCTTCTTTTTTGAAGGAATTTCAACAGATTTTTCCTTCAAGGGAATAACGACTTCTCGATCTACTTCGTATGTTTATCCTACAACTTTTTTAAAACAATCTCAATCAATATTTCTGTCTCTCCGTAGCTTTGCTGCGGTTACAGAACGTGGTCGTAAGTTTCAAAGAGGTAAGAAAGGGATGGTATACGTAATATTTTTCGTTCCACCATAATATTTAGTTCCATGTTGCAACTTTGCTTATGATCAGTGCTAAAATTGATGGGGAGCGCGGGGAGCTTCGCCCCCCAAGTGATTTTTTTCCAGGGGAAGCGTCGCCCCCAAGATATGTTCTGTCGTTCCTCCAATCTTCACATCGAAACACTCTCAACCACAGTGCCCTGCTGCTCTCCAAAGTCACCGTGTTCCATCCATGACCATTTTTCTGTTCAAAAATACCCAGAGCACTGCGGTGAGAGTGCGAAATAGGCTGTTAGTCGGTCAAATTTCGCATTGTGGCGTCAGGCCAAAGATAGATTTTGCAGGAAAAAAGACAAACATTAGACCTGTTAATTTTTTCCATTTTCGTGTCATGCCAAAGTTTTCTTTTGCGATTTTTGTTGGAACAAACTGCTTTACTTTTTGCTTCCAAAACGGTTTATTGTAATAGCACTTTCAATCATTCATGTCAGAGGTTTGCTATTTTTTCTGTGCGACATGAACAAATCAAACAGCCCAAAGAGGTTTCTTGAGTGATCATGAGTGGTGTGGACATAAAACTTGAACCCAAGATGAACGAAACAGCTCTGTAGGTCATTGAAACATTTAGGCCGGAAGACCCAGCCACATTTCAGAAGAAAATGTGCCCAAAAATGTCTTGAGGTGCATTTTGGTGAAACCAAATTAGTCAAAAAGCGTCGGCTTTTGGGGGACTCCGTCTCCCAAACCCCCTGCCAGGGGGCGTTTCCCCACTGGACCTCCGCAGGGGGCGACTGTCCCAGACCCCCTGCAATTGAGGCTGCGCCCCCTGGTTTATTTTTTACAATTTAACCGCTGTTTATCATCAACAAACGGGTTCGCATATTCCATACCTGTTGGCAGAGGCATGTTAGCTGCTCGAGAATCTCTCTGAAAAACAGTTAATTTATATGTTCCATATTCAAATAAATACAGGCATATTTTACACCTGATGAGTTTTGCTATCTTGGGTCGAATGGCATAAAATGACTAAAAAGAAAACCGAACATCCGGTAGAGGGACGAAGTGAGCCTGTACCCGATGTACGCAATTCCAATGGAATTCTTGCCATTAAGCGGGTCGGTTTCCGAAAGTGGTGGCAACACGCGGCATCAGTGCTGCCATTGGAACTGAGAAATTTCTAAAAGTTTCTCGTTCGATCCTTATCATATTAATCACCAAAGAAAATAAAAGCTGAAATGAACATGGGGTTCCAAAAATGCTAACTTGAGATTACAAGGTGCCCTTTAAAAGGACTGTAAGCAGAGTGTGGAAATTGCTAAGGTTGTAGTGGCGGCGGAATTAATGTACCCATAGATGCGTTTTTCCCATTTAACTGTTGCCTCCGAATTTTTTTCTTTCTTTTTATTCTTATGCATGCGGTAGAAATTAAAGCTCCAAATTTCAACAAAGCTTTCTAGAGGGTGTCAGATTTTGACATCGGTTACAAAAGAGGGTCCTTAATGTCTGCAGCATATAGTTTTTGCCAAAATCTGAACGGTCGCAATTTTTTACATGTATGAGTAGGTACATTAATTCCGCCTACGCATGCACTGAATGCACTGTTGACATGTGTTCAAAAGAACACAATTTTACATGATTTTTTGCTGCAACCGCTTTTTACATGCTTGTCATAGTCCTCAGGTGGACTTGTAAACCCGTTCAATTTGGTTGCACTCCAGACCTCTTCCTTCCTTTGTGACTTCAATTTATTTTCTGACGTTTACAGATTTTGAATAACAGATTTGAATAACACTGTCACACTCGCACTGCATGGGATGGACGTTTTTCTTGTGATCAGATACTTTTCAAAGTTCCTGTCTCGAAGTGCAACGCCACGGAATAGGAACATGTCGAGTCAGATAAACTAAAAAGAGGCTGAAAGGGGAGGATGAAGGAGGGAACGCCTCGAAATTTTCAGTGTTGACGCCGTAAAGTTTTCATTTCACCTTGCTCCCTCTTTCGAACCACAACTTTTTATTAGCGACATAAAACACCGCATCAGAATGCGATCTTTCGCAATCTGCTTGAAGTTGAAAGGAACCTTCCGCTTTCAAAGGCATCTTGGTACAGAGCAAAAACACTGCTGTTAATTTAAAAATTTTGCAGATTTTTCATCTGTGATTTTAAGAACCTCCCTTGCTGCAGTTAAGCAGAACGATATGTCACACCATTAGGAGAAAATAATTATCAACAAATGTTAAAAATCGTCAAGCTGCTGCGTTGTCGCCTGCAGGTAATGCGTTTCCACGTTTACGTTAACATTATTTTTGTCACCGCTGTACCTCGAACGCTGTTATCGAATGTGGGGGAACCAGGAGACGTGAATAATGACGCCTGACCTTTTCAAGTTGCGGGGAAGTGCTTTCCAAAGGAATTTCCATTCAATTTTATAAGAGCAGAATAGGTGACGACGAGACGAGACGGGAAAGGCGATGCAAGAAAGACGATCCCGATCTAAAATTTGATGAATAATTTAATAAACTTTCAAAGAAAATTAAAATTTCGAATTAAAATTTAAAAGGCTAATGAATTTGATGAGGAAATGATAAGAGGAATACTTAACATTACACTCTTAAAACGCCGCGTCTCTTACAGCGTCGATAAAATTTTCAAACGGTATGGAGGGACAAATTGCCAACCGATAACTCAAAGCTATAGCAATGTATTACTTTTCATGGAAGCCAGCATTTTCCCTCCTCATACACTCTTTATTTTTTTCTTAACACCAAACTATAGCATCTTGGTAAAGTTGGACACAAAAGCAGAAAAAAAGCAGAAACACGCAGATACCACTAAACTGAGAGACTGGTAGAAGAGTCCACAGAACCAAAAATGTGGCGTATGATTGCTGAATTGACTGACAAAGTCTTTGACTTGTAGAAAAGCAACTTGCGAACTCTTCCATATAAATACCTACTCGCGCTTATGCAGTTTGTGACACCCTAATACCGACTTGTCATCTGGTCAGGCAAGGGGTTATATTTGAACATACCTGGACGACGAAATGGCAACATCACACCGACTCGAGCGATTGTCACATTTGTTAAAAAAACTGCAATGGGATTTTAGTTTCCCCCCTTTTTCGATAAATAGTAACGCAACACAGCTACATCCGACGCATTCGCAACACTCGCCTACATGCGAAAACACAGTACTTATCAACATTATACAAACAGGGTAAAATAAAAACATTAAAAAATTACACACACGGGTGTGGCGGGCATGGCTAGTGTGTTATTGGCATGACGTTAGC
Organism: Sinentomon sp. SZTP_YWyxl; assembly: GCA_030068105.1. NCBI lineage: Eukaryota > Metazoa > Arthropoda > Protura > Sinentomata > Sinentomidae > Sinentomon > Sinentomon sp. SZTP_YWyxl. The sequence continues at coordinate 3,973 of JASGXE010009970.1, forward strand.
ATGACATATATTCGTAAGAAGTAAAGGTAAATGCAGATTTGTTACAGGTTCCATGCAGCTTTGTTCTGGGTTCATGGCTTTGGCGTGTGACTTTGTGCGGCAGTATTTTCAGTGACACCAATGGAAGAAGAAGCCGCGGAAAAAATCATTCCACCTGAAGTTCTCTTTTTGATTACTTCTGAAATGTTTGATCGCCTGTAGCACCATGCTGATCTGTTGAATATTTTTTCTGTCGAAGCGGAGTTGGGTTGCGAGCATGGGGCATCATTGTTCTTGTGAGCCCAAGGTGTGCAACAAGGTTCTGCTGAACCACTGTGGTCGCATCGCTGTCCAGCTCATAAAATCACATTTTATTAATGTTGATGATTATCATCGCTGCAAAAGGCTTTTTTTTAAGTCTCTAAATGATATTTTTGACTTCGGAAACATGATGAAATTCTGTCGACCGTAAAACAAAACGAGGGCCGAATTTCCGGCTACAGACGTGCGGCACCGCAAGCTTGGCCGACGGCTATTTTATCTGGAAGAGACTTGGACATGCGGCAAAACATTCTGTTTGAATGATAATCTGTTTCCGGAACCGGTTTTGTTTCATATTTTGGTTGGCTGCAATAGATTGCAGCTGTGAATCATCTCCGTTGATCAAAGTGCCCCCTTTCCATTCCGCTAAAACCTCGCATTTATTTCCCTTTTATTTCCAAGTCACATAGCACGCTGGCAGCACGGCGACAATCCTTGCAGCCTTTCGGCCAGATACAGGATGTTCAAAATGGTCAAAACTGATAAAGTGCATGACCACGTTTGATACACACTTTCAGCAGCAAAGACTTTGCAAAGGAGAGGTCAGACGATAAAACTGCATGGTCAAACCAAAAAACAAATGCAAAAACTCGCATAGGAACTTCGGCGTGCGATACGCCGTCGTCAGCATTCAGCAATCTGACTCCCAAAATATGTCTTCTGCTGGTGGTTGCTTTTAAAAATCCAAGCCATACAGTATTCTACTGGTACTTATCCTTGCTGCAGGATCATTGATTCTTTCTTTTACCGGATGAAGCACCTTTCTTCCGTGATGTTGCAATCATGACGCTTGTACCCAATATTTCTGCTGCTTGATAACATTCCCCCAGACAGAGATATTTTCTTGTCCAGAATAGCAGAGGCCACCTCAAACGGAATTTTGTCAGCTCCGTTTATCATTGTTTACCTTTCTCAATACCCTGGAACACCATGGCTGAATTGAAGAAAATATGGTAAAAAAGGCTTTGGTTCTGATGGATGACCGATATCGTCTTGTGGTTCGGATGAGCCGTCAACAACAGTGGTCTTATACCAAACGTTGGAAATCCTTCATTGGGTATCCATTGAATGTCATCAGCGACCTGATGTTCCGGAATTCTGCGCGAAGGTAGGGCTCTGAGCAAAAGTCTCTTGGCCCGACGAAGAAGGGTCTCCACGTGGCTGGTGTCTGGCTAGAGTGATAACAGGAAGAACAATTCAGGTTCAAATCAAGCCAGTGTATGTTTGCCTTCCTGGTGACTGAGATGGTGGGTGAGGATGATGCTCTGACAATGAGAAGATCAAGGAAACTGATGCGGCCCCCTGCTCACGCTCCACAGCAAATTGCATTGCTGTGTGGTTTGAATTGAGATACTCGTATGTGCCAGGAAAATGTTCAGTTGCTCACGGCTGTGGGACCAGGCTAGCAATGCATACTGGATGAGCCACGATGATTTAACTGAAGAATTGGACATTGCCCATTATAGACATGAAATCCTCCTCGTGAATGTCAGCAATGGGTGGAGAGAGTGAAAGACCCTAGGGACCCCACGTCAGTTTTGGAAGGTGCATTGAAAGCGAAATTAGATGTCTCCAGGACCAGATTTATGATTTCCATTTCCTCGTCGCACGCAAGCGCAGACCAATTATTTAGGGAAGCTAACTGCCTATTGATTGCTCTGATTACGAGTAGATCCTGGCGGGGAATCATATGGTGTCCAGAGAGTAGAGTCGGCTGCAAAGATACTCCGCAGGATTTATCTTGCAGGAGTCAGTGACGAGTCTTGGTTTCAACTCAACAACTGGTTCAGCCCATCGAAAGTCTCAATTCTGTATGGGTTTGCACTCGTTCAACTCGTTCGGGTTCAGTCTGTTTGTTGGTGTCTATCAAGGAAATAGCTCGTTGGTGTCTATCGACTTCAGAAGAAACGAAGGCTGTTCGACTATACATAACATCATTGGTCGCAAGAAAATGAACTTTTGATAAAACAAAAACGTAACGATTTATGAGGAGTGCCATTTGAAAGGCCAATGCATGTCCACCGTGTGCATGCTTAAACAAGAGTCGGTCTTTTCTCAAAGTGGTTTCTTCGGTTGACTATGTGTGCTGCAAAGAAATTGCAAGAACTGTGCCTCGATTTGCGGTCACCCTGCCCTGTCTGTTTCACGAAGATCCCTCACCACTTTCTGGCCAAATGCTGGCAGAGCAAAGGACGATGCTCCGAAGTCGAAAATGAATCCGCAGAAGCCATTTCTCACCACTCTCTCTAACTTGGCAATCCGCAGAGTAATTTTTTCGGCGAGATGGATATTGGACTTCCTGAGCTCGTTTTCATGTATAGGGCGGTTGCTTTCGTATCAGCGGCTGCTGTAGACCGCTCTATTTTCCTAAACGTTCTTCTGCCCAGTTTTGGTTTGAAGAATTCACGTGGCCGAGTTTCTGTCATATTTTGGGGATGAGAATTGAGTATTCAGCATATGGCCCTGCAGTAGGCCTATTTGCGTCTCAATGACCATTCATAGCATCGACTTGAATGCATCGATGTCATTCGAAATAATGCAAAAACTGAAAACATTCCAGTACCGCCCGCCTGCAGACAATGGCCCGGAGACGGTACATGTGTTCGTGCTTTGTAACCGAACATGTCAGCTTGACGATTGTGGAATCGCGCTATATCGGTTGCAAAGCAAGTGCAACTTATGTACCTGCATATTTCTCAGCCTTGACGTTGGAACAGTGACCTTGCTTTTATGCTTTGCAAGACCAATTCAAGTTACGTACCTACTGAGCCAGCAAGCCTAGTTTTTGATCCCAGGCAAAATACTTGGCAAATGGCAAGGCGGTTTACCAGCGCATTTCTCTTGGTTTTACTTTTATGAAGCCATCATTTGTATGTTGAGAGTGATTTTCAATGCAGAAAAATTGGACTGCATCACGCGAAAGGGTTCCCATCCATGTGAAACATCAGATGGAGCCCAACTGACTACCACTGTCCATTCTGCGCCACAAGGAACTACAAAGCCAACCCCCTTTGAAAAGGACCCCACAGTCGTATGTAACAGTCTTTTTATGGCACCAAATACAAACAGCATTTTAAACGACATTCTAAAAAAACTTAGAACTTACTTATCCATAAACAAGACATACCCTTGATCCTTCGCGATCCCTAACACTGCGCTTACTGGTCCGAGCTAAAGCAAACCAAATCAATCGTAAAAGCTTCGAAGCTGGTGATCGTGGACTTTGCAAACACGAAAGTACCTATCCTTCTTATTTTTCAGACAAAAAGCACAGTTACAGACGGATGGGGGAAACCATTGCAATGATGGCCGATTCCGTCACAGTCTTGATGTTCGACTGTAAAGCACTCTTCTCTGTGGAGATGATGAGTGTGGGTCGAAGCAGATCGAACAGTCAACCAGCAATTTCGGTTAATCTAGAATAGATATACAATAACATCCCATGCATAACATTGTTAGGAGGGTTGAAGGGTTAATTGAATTGAGAGACTTTTGGCCGGTCATGCACGAGAAGTTGCAAAATATTGAAATTTCGATCATTTCATTCGAAAAGCAAAGGCAAAAACAAAGATCGTGCAACGATTAAGTGTCAGGCTGTTTGTCAGCAGAAGAAAGTAAAGATCAATCGAGAATATTTTGAGTTGCAAATTTTATTGGAACAGCATCTCGGTTTGGGATTAAAACCTCTAACATCCTGCATTTTGTGCGGGGCAAAGGATACCAGGCGAGTGAGGGCACAATTGGACTTTGAAATCGACATCACTTCCTGAGAGGAAGCCACACGTTTTTCTGAGCTGAAAAACGTCCTGAAGTAATGCAGAAAATGACAATTTTAGGTGCCTTTGAAGGTATTTCGTCAGCTGAAAAATGAAGATTTTATTTGGGGGTTTTGGGTTACTTTTGGGATTTGGAAGGATTGCGCAATGAAAAATGTTCGGTGAAAAATCGATCAGAGAAATCGTGACAGTCGCGCTCGGAAAGTTGAAAAGTTAAGTTGGGGTTTTTGAAGAGAAGCTGCTCGCTATCAGGAAAGGCAGAAAGGTGCAAGTCGGAGTCGACGAGCGTTTTGAGTAAATTTTGGTGAGTCAGAATCCAGTGTCCCGAAACTTGAGAATGTGCTAGTTCTCTGAGAGAAAAATGGGGAAAACATTGCCCGGGAAATCTTCACCCCTCAAACACCATATACTCGTATATAACCTTTTTCTAAGAGTCAATATTGAAAACAGAGTGTTTGTAAAATGGGAAAATTAATGGGTCGTAAAAAAACGAAAACTTGAATTTTGAAATGAAAAACGTCTGTATTGATCTTATTCATCTGAGTGTTGATTATTGTCTGAAGTGAATCGAGGGTTGCAGATGTCGACAGGGGCAACGAACTCGAACGCTGGGATTTAAGTTCGATTGTTGTGAACTATTTTAATGAGAGGAAACTGAATCAATTTATGGGGAACACTTGGGAAACGTTTGGGAGAAACATTTAGTGTGATCTTGAGTGGGCTACGAGAAACTTCTACCTCATTGAATTTTGATTTGGATCAAGATGCAGTGCTGCAACCATTACACTTTATGGGAACCAAACGACGAGAATTATATCTTGGGGATTTTTTGTGTAAGGCTGGTTTCAATAACCATCACCTTTGGTTGCTAACATTCCGACTAAGGGTCTAATGAGCTTTTCCCGAGGGATAACTTTCATTTGGGGTGAACAGAGTAACGGAGCATTTTGGCACAAAGTTGCCTTTTATTCGGAGTTCGAGACAGCGTGTCGAATTTAACCATGCAGTGGAAATTTTCAAAGTGTGATTTCATACCAGAAGTGGGATTATATTTGGTGGTCCTGAATAACAGGACGAGTTTATCTGTGTGCGATATAACCCTTGTAAAAGGGAGTCGAATAGTTTCATAGTTTATTTGGTAAATAAGAGGACAGGTGTCACGACAGTTAAATAATCTCAGTGTAGTCCTGAAATATGAGGACAGGTGTTGTTCAAGTGAATCACCCCGCGGATCAACGGGATTTGAGATATTGTCAGAGATCCAGATCAAGAAGTAATATCATCGGCAAAAAAGCGCCGAAAGTAATCAAAGTTGGTACGAGTGAGCCTGAAATTATAGAGGCTATGGATTCTCATTTGGTTTTAAGTGGTTAAATGACAGAAAAGTCTTTCCCTAAAGAATCAATTTCCCCGAAAACATAAAATAACTCAAAAGGGAGGTTTCCCCAATTCCACAATCTTATAGTATTTGAAGAGCCCCGGGTTGACTTGTTTTGGGCTCCACAGAAAGGCGAAATCCTCACTTTTAACAATATTTAGATGCAGGGAGTCACTAATACGGCAAGATAAGAAGTTGGGGCAACATTTTTGAGCAAGGTTGAGTGAATACTGATGAAAAACGATAGCATATCGAAAACTGTGGTTTGGGGAATGAGTGGTTGCAGTTTTTTGTTATGATCGGAATCAGCATGGCTGTTATGCATTTTCGTGCTATTCTCATTGCCAAAATCTTTTCTGATGCTCTCGAAGGGCAGTCTACAGAACTTTGATGTTAAAAAATCGACACATTAGAATCATTAGATGCTTTTTTATCTTGTGTACATTTCGAAAACTTCAGCGCAACCTGAAAGTTGATAACACTGCTGCCAAGCTCATTGCTTTCAAATCCCTTGTTCTGCCAATACTGGAATATGCATCACCAATCTGGGATCCACACCTCGCTAGCCATTCACACTCTTTGGAAAAAATCCAACGTGCGGCTTCTAGGTTTATTTCTGGTGACTTCTCACCCCGTTCAAGTGTGACAGCCATTCTGGCCACGCTAGGTCTGCAGCCATTATATCTTCGTCGTAAGGAGAAGCGTCTTAGTTTTCTGCGAAATATCATTGTCACGCACCGATTTAGAATCCATCTCCCTGATCAGTTCATAACAAACCCGCCTTCTAGGCGCACACACCATAGGTACTACATTTCCCAACAGCTTATTAAAAATACGGCCTACTTTAATTCCTTCTTTCCGCGTACCATTCGAGAGTGGAATTCGCTGTCTCCAAGCTCACCTTTCCTTGACACACCACGATGACCATCTTTTTAAGTGTTCTTTTTTGTCTTAAATTGATCCTTTTAACCATCATTTGACGCACTGCATAGCAGGTAGAATGCTTGCACAAAAATGCGAGCTGAATTTAAATAAAATAAAAAATAAAATATCAAATATCAAAAAAATATCAGAAAACCCACCAGATGACATTTATCCAAACCACGAGATTTTTGCAATTCACGAAAAATTCTTCGTGGAACAATAATTTGGACATCGTGAGACTTGAACTATACATCATTGTTGCCAAACGTCACAATATTTCGGTTATTTTTCCAAACATCACAATAGTTCAACAGAGATTATGAATATTGATATTTATTAAATTATTTTTTCTTCATTTCGTTTATTCTTTATTCTTTCAATCAATACGACTGCGAGGTGGCAGAAGAATCACAAGCACATACAAGATAAAAAATGTCGATAAAAAAGGAAACTGGCGACAAACAAAAAATCAGAATCAATCTCAATTCAAAACAACACACAAAGCAAAAATAAGAATCAAGATTGGACAGCAACTTGCGATGGCAACAGCCCAGAACAAACAAGATATTTTTTGATCATGGAAGAGTCTGAAGGAAGGGAGTTCCAATCGCGAATTGTGCGGGGAAAAAAGAGTTATGGTACGCACTTAAAGAACAGATGGGGTGGGTAAAACAAGTACCGTTGTCATTTCTCCTTTTGACTGGCTTGCGCGCGTAAACGGAAGGGAGAGGAAGCAGAACCTCTTCGGAAACAATTTGCCGAAAAAGTTCCAGATGGCACTGCCGGCGTTGCTGCTGGCTTGGTGGACCTCTGGGCCTTCCAACCTCAGCCTATATGGAATCCAATAGATGGCTGTGCTTCCAACATGGCAGTTCCGCCATGATGCACAATTTTTTTTCAATCCACTTCCGCGGACCAGGAGCTCGCCACAGCCAATTCCGTCGTCTGAAATTGTGACGTCATCAATTTTGGGATTTTTGCCTTGCCACCGGTTTTTGCCATTTGGCATGTTTGCCACCGCTTCGCAACTCTTTCTGGGGTCGCAATATAGGGTTAGGTTAGGTCAGGTTGGGTTAGGTTAGGTCAGGTTCGGTTTGGTTAAGTTAGGTTTTGAAAATTGGATGTTGAAATTGGCTGGAATTCCCATCAACCAATCAGAGACGCGCATGCGGAAGTGGATTGGGAAAAAATATGCCGCCATGATTTCGATCGCAAATTCCCGTTATCGCTCTGGCAGCCCGACGTTGGACTCTTTCCAAGGTGATGCAGTTGGCTGGGACATCTGCTGTCAAAATATTTGTTTTCTTCCTTTTAAACTCATTGATGCAGTGTGTATGTGAGTGCGCCAGTTTCATGTCTGGAGCCCATTGCTGTTGCTTTACTCTTTAATTTAACAATATGCATATAATATCAGGAAATGGGTATCCCCACATAACAGTTATGCAAATTTAAAATCAAACTGATCATTTCTTGGAACATTGAAAAAACAACACGCCTGATCGAAAATTGAACAAAAACTCCAAAAACTGTATTTTTTAAAACTTTAGTTTTGGTGGACTTTGGAAAACAGTCTACCAGCTTTGACCTGAGCAGTGCCGTAGCAAGCATTGCTGGGTCCGCAACGGGGCAAGACACCTGGTGGGGCCCGATGATGACCGTTCAATCACCAGACAGGGTGAGGGTCGGGCTTAGATCATCTCACTGGTGGAATGGAGAGAAGAGTAAGGAACTTTCACCCGAGGGAAGTGTAGTCACTAAATAGAATAAAATTTGTATTGTCTAGCTCCAACTCCATGAAAGCATCATGCAACAATTGCATGCATTCTAGTCGTAATTCCAACAACACAACAGTAAGAAGGATCTGGGGTATCGAGACTCTAGAATTATGGTTCGCGGGGAATGTCAATATTTTCAAAACAAGGGCATATCGTATGTTGCGTATAGACACAAAAAATCAAGAATGTTTTTCCACCATTCATTTCTCTGGAGACTACTACCCACAATTTTCTCTCCACCGTTATCAGCACCAGTCAACAAAAACATGTTTGCATTTCCTGTCGGTTGGCTTGTTTTCGAAACCGACCGAAATCGCAGGTGCACTGACGTCATTTTTTTATTGCAGACGCTCTTCAAGCACGTTTGATCAAAGGCAGACTCGAAAGCGAATTTAGGCAGCTGCATCGGTGGTCTAGTGGTCACGGCATTGGACTGGTAATCCGCCGCATGGGGATCGATTCCAGACGGCGTAAGATATTTTCAGATTTTTGCGGCTGGGGGACTTTTTGCATTTTTGTTGCTGGGGGACACCAGGCGATGGGCGGAAACCCAGAGCGGGTCAAGTTGGGGCAGGTAAGGTTAGGTCAGGTTGAAATAGCTTTAAAATTTTTCGTTAGTAGTGTTTAAATGAGGTTTTTGTTGCAATGACGTCAGTGCAACCTGCGATTTCGGTGGGTTTCGAAAATACGCTGTCGGGTGAGACTTCTGTCTACTCATTATTACATTTTAGGTACTCATAACCCATATATCGAGATGTTGTGTGAAAATGGTTGAAAGATGAACACGTCATGAGGTATATAAAAATGAGTTTATCGTAGGTATGCTGGAAATGCTTTTTAATTTTTTATGCTTGTGGCAGCTGAGTGAGTGATCTCCCTTATTACAATCTCCTTGGGTTCCACCCTGACCCTGTAGATCTTTGTTACCTGCCCCTTGGGCCAGTCAGTGGCTATCTTCTTCGTCAACTTCACATAACACCTTTTTGTCTGATGAGCAACATCTGTTAAGTGTGGGTGCAGTGCAGTGTGATGGCATGAAAACCTGTAGAACAGAGTAAATCTGATACCGATACCGTTGGTATTCAAATCTTCGTCTGATTGAGTTTCGTTGATACTTCACTCAAACAAGCAATCAACCAGAACCCTGTGATGGTTTCCTGAGGGTAAGGGTTCATCTACAGGGTCTTGTTTTCCTAAACAATTTCAATAACATCTTTTCCATCCACCCCCGACAATTCGAATCCGGATTCGAGTTGGATTCGGATTCGAGGTTGTCAGGATTCGACAGGGTTCGGATTCGAGCAACTCAGGATTCGGATTCGACAAAAGGATTCGAAAATCGCTTCGAATCCAAGAATTTTTTGGAATAAAAAAACACTGAATGGAAAAAACACTGCCGCGCTTTTCAAAAAAAAAAAAAAAAATCACGGCCCATCGCGTTTTCCAAAGAAGCGCCGTCGGCCATCTTTGAATTTCAAAATGGCCGCCCGGCCGTCGTCTCCGGTTTTTCTTTTGTGTATCAGAACAGAAAAAATGAAGGAAAGAGGGGGAGCAAATTCGAATTTCTTTTCTGAAATTGTTTTTTTCCGGCCCAATTTTTGGGCTTTTTCGCGTCGGCGATGAGGGGTCGCGCCACTTTCAGCTGCTGGCGCTGTGACCCCGCAATTTTTTATTTGCAAAAAAATTGGTGCGGGTGAATACTTCAGTCACGCACCAATTAGGCAGGATTGGAAAAAAACATGTTTTTTCTTAAAAAACATAAAAAACGTTTGAAACGTTTAAAACATGTTTTTATTGTTTTAAACGTTTTTTTTCATCTGTTTTTTCCGTTGTTTAAAACGTGTTTTAAACATGTTTTAAACAGTTTTAAACGTGTTCCAAAAGCTGCCAAGGCTAATTTTGCAACACTGCAGTGACAATGATACTTGAAAAAGGCAACAATAGGTAATGGTTTTAATAACAGAAAAATGTTGAAAATTGAGTAAAAACGCAAAAAGCATTTTTTTTTTTGATTTTGCAGATTGTTTTAAACAAAGCATTTCAAACAAGTGCGGTTGTTTTAAACATGTTTAAAACAAGTTTAAAACACAATTTTGTTTTAAACAAACTGTTTTAAACAAGTCATGGTTGTTTAAAACATGTTTAAAACAGATTGTTTTAAACAGAATGTTTTAAACGAACAACCCTGCAATTAGGTAGGTATAATTGAATCTGTGAGATTCAAAAGGGCACTTGTCCACAAAATCTTCTTCCGAGAAAAAACATTTTGTACTTCCAAGGTCCGTCACCCCAACCCAACCTCCCTTTTTTCAAAATACACAGCCTAGGCCTAGGGTAAATACCTACAGAGAGCCCATATTCTACGCTCTTCAAGGGAATCCCATCCCAATTCATTCAACATTGATAAGATGAGACACTGGCGTCAAAACGAAAATTCCCAGTAACAAATCTGGCAGCCCTTCTTTGTGAAGAGCTATCTCAACCCATAGATTCCTGCTGCCTCCACTGTCACCCACAACCGCGTTCAAGCTTTTCTCCGTGATGCTGATTTGATTTCCCTGGAAGCGGTGGTTAAAGCGATCAAAACATCAAAGAACTCCACTTTCAATGTCATTGATTCCCCACCTATGGCATGCCTTAAAAACCACTGCGACAAACTAAAAACTTTCCTTTTTGTGCTCTTCACAGTGTCCTTGGCCCAAAATGTAATCCCAACTGATTGGAAAATGAGTAGGTATCGTGATACCACTAGCTAAAGGTGGCCAGCCTCTTTCGACTCCCTCCGACCAATAAGTTTTATCCATCAGCTCTTCAGTTAAACTTATGGAAAAGATGGTACCAAGCCGGCTTTATATATAGGGCCTAGATATATATTTTATACCTACTGTTTAATTCAAAAGTGGCACTGTTGATGGAGCTGCAATTTTTTTCGTTTGCACTGTTTGCGATAACAAAAACATTCGAATGACATTCATCGCTGCTACTTGGACAGGGTGTGCGTAATTTGAATGCTTTTGTTTACGTAAAGTTAGGCTTGTGCTTTGAAGATCTCAAGAGTCAGTTTTAGGAGGGGGTACAGGAGACAACGCTCTCAAGTAAATGACCGAAGGAGGAGTGCAGGACAAAGGTCTCAAGTCTTGTCGAAAGCAAGTGAGACAGGATAACCAAAAGAATAGGGCTGAATGAGAAGGGCTACCCTCATAGTGCAGGGCCGCAGGTACCCAAAATGGGGGCAGACAACGGGACAACGCTTTATTAGGTGGAACATGTCGAAATCCTCAAAGGCACAATAAGACGTGTCTATGGTCATGAAACAACTCTCAAACTGATTGAAGCATTTTTGGCCCAGAAGTCGTGATCCATGTGAGCCTAGTCGTAAGTGTCCGGGTATTACAGATTTCCCCAGTCTTTGGCTGAGAGTACATGCCCTCTGTCTACACTACAGTAGGTACCTACAGTCCAATAAACTCAAAAAAAAACGCGTCAACTCGCATTGTTTTAAATTTTTGGGCAGGTTTCTCGTTGCAGCGTTTGATTTAACTTGTCCTCGTTGAAGTGCCCATTTTCAGGAATGCGCTGCTGCTCATTTTCTTGGTTCCCTGAGCGCAGATGTGGGCGGCAAGTCAGAAAGACAGCATAAAATTTCATTTGCGAAAACCAATCCCGGTTGGGGGCGATACCTGATCACCCTGTGCTGCATTTCG